>JAUYWG010005649.1:0-33185 GCA_034779775.1 Enteromius afrohamiltoni
TATATATATGGAAATGATCAAAAAGATCTTAATGGAACATGATCTTTACATAATATCTTATATGTAAAAAATGACCCATACAATGTATTTTTGGCTCTTGCTACAAATATAGTATTGTGTATTTTACCACAATTAGTATTGTGGTAAAGGGTCACATATTAATATATAATATTTTGTAATTGCATTTGCATTTTATAAAATTTTAAAAGTATTATTTAATAATAAAAAAATAATAATTAAAAAAATGTATGACGTTTGGAAACACTCTGGCAGAGGTGTCAGCTGTCAGTCATCGCGGCCCGGGGTATGGAGGAGCACCCTGTCACAGTGACTTTGATGTGATGAGAGATGGAGGCGCTCAATTAAAAGCCTATCAACGTGTAAGTAAATCAACACCTATCAGCCTTGTCACTTCAAACAAACGTTTATTATACTGCTCCGCCCACCTCATTAATCTCGCACTGTTCGCCTGTCAAGACGAGGTCACAACCAAGGAACGCATAAGGCAAACTGGATAAGGAAACGGATCTCAAAACATTAAATGCGAGCTGACTCAAGAAACAGGATATTATGATTAGGATTTTTTTTTATTACGTCCTCTAGGCTTGTAGTCATAATTATAAATCGCAACTGTAATGGTCTGTATCTTTACAGGAGCAGAAAAACAACCCCATGTTAGCATAAACATTCAAAAAAAAAATTTTTGTCCATATGGGCATTTTTGCAACATTAACACATTTGCATTAGGCATATTTTAAATTTGCAATTTCTATTTGCGCAATTTTTAGGGTGAAGGAAACGTGCTTCCTGTCTTTTTGTGCTTTGTTAAATCGTACGTAGTAAAAAGCCAAATCAGCATCAGGTGATGATGTGCTAAAATTGTCGCTGCCATCCTCACTGGAATCTTTGGCCATTTTGTTTAGACATGATTCCCCTGGTTTTCCATGATTACTCCTTACTAGAGGTGGGCGATATAACCAAAGCCTTCTATCACGGTAGAAGCAATTTTCTAGCCCGATAATGATATATATTACATTAAAAAAAAAATTTAAACACAAAGATGTAATGATATATAATGATATAATGTAATGATTATAATGATATATATTACATAAAAAAAAATTAAAACACAAAGAAACTTTTATTTAAACTGTGAAAAAACAACCATACTGTTTACTGCAAAATATTGTAAGTTTAATGTTTTTCTCTCAGAACAGGTATTAACATACAGTATACCAGCTCTGTAAAAGCTAAAAACAAACTTTTTTCCTGTTCCTTTTCTCCACTTGTTTTTTGACTTGACCACTGACGAATTAACCGTCTAATTCGTATCACTTTTCCTATACCCAAACCATTTCCTCACCACAGATGATCTCCTCGTTGTTGGTTTCATCACATGTAAGCGAACTCACCGCTGCTGCACCGTCTTCTTCCATTGTCGGAGTGAATGTGTATTGCGATAGACCAAAATCTCTATTGTGTCTACCGGTATATCGCCCACCCCTACTCCTTACAGAGCAAAGTCGGGTTCGTTCGCATTTTAGTTTTCTGGTCCTGTCTGGATTTGTCTCCCGTGCCCAATGACCTGGCCAAGTTTGAGCCTTATAAAAGGTTATTAGTTGCCAAGAGAGAGAGCGTACAAGCTTCTTCCACAAAGCCTGCCAGAAGGTTACACTGCCTGCGTGCTATAAATTACCCTCGACAGGCCGCTAGAACCGGGGAGCTGGAGGAGAGGAAGAGGGGAGGGAAGAGGGTGAAGAAGTGGGTGCAGTTTTCTTTTCAGTCCCCACTTGATGAATGAGCCTCAGAACAAGGCAGAGAATACATCATATCACCTTTAATAGGTACACATTTCCACCACCATAACTCAGCGTTTAAAAATAGAGAAAAGCGATGAAATACGGTGCCGTATATTCCAGCCGTGACACTTTTACGAGTCCTCCCTGCAGTATAAAGGCATTGATTGCTATTTCAAAGTGCCGTGTCAGGCCCAATACTGAGTACAACCAGCTGCTACACGGAGAGAGCGAGAGGTGGGGAAAGAGAGAGAGAATGAGTTATGACTGCTGAGATTTGGGTGATCTTTTCAGAGAGTCATCCGTAGCTGTAAATTTACAGTGTTTGTGCTCGGTGTTATTGAAACCAAACCCAGAGCTGCCTGTCAGTCATCCATTCTCTGAGCTGCTGGAGAGCATTCCTCTCCTGACAGAAACAGTCCCTCAGCGAAAGGTGAAGGAGAGCACAAATTACACATGAAACGACAAAAGGCTGGCGCTCATGCTCTCTCTGTCTTCGTTTATGTCTCCCCCCCGCCTTTTCTCTTTCTTTTTCTGTCTGTCTGTCTTCACACTCGCCTGTCTGAAGACTTGAAGACTAGTATGCGTCTAAATTAAATGCTTGTGACTTTACCCTGCATGCCTTTGTGCTCGGTTTTGGACCTTAAAAAGGCAGTTTGCTCAAAAATTGATGTCATTCATTCATTCCAAACCTGTATGAATTTCCATATTTTGTCTTTTTTCATTGACATCACTGATATTTAGTGTTTTGTGTTCTTTAAGAAAAGTCACAAATGTTTAAATGACGTGATTGTGGGCAAATTATGGTTATTTTTAACTTTTTTATTACATATTTTTATTTTTACTGTAAAGAGCAGTAATAAAATGTGCACCCAGTAACCCTTCCCACAAGGGCAACAAGGAGGTCATGAAAGAAATGGTGGAGAGTCCTTTCAAGTGTAAATAAATAGTTTGTCCAAAAATGTATTTCAAAATCCAGTACATGCTCTTAAATGTGCAGAAATCTGCATTTCTGATTCCAGAATCAGATACTTCAAAATTTAGTTCTGCCAACAATTCCTGTGTGCATTTTAGGTGGTGAAAAGGGACTGGTTGAATCATTCATTCAAGAGATTCATTCAAAAACATGGCTACATCTAGTAATGAACGCTAGTAAGTAACGCTTGACTGAGTCATTGAATTATTCTGTTTATAAATTCAGTGAGATTTTGTTTAGTTTTCTAATGTTGTTTCTTCAGAACATATCTACATCCAATCAATTTGTCCAGAATCATGCAGCTCTATTTGGCACATAAACAGCTCTTAATCGAGTCCAGAATAGGGACACTTATTTACTATTAACTACGACTTTTCCCTCAATAAATTACTAATTTGCTGCTCAGTAATTAATCGTTAGTAAGTTGGTTGTTAAGCATAGGGTAGGATCAGGGATGTGGAATAAGGTCATGTAGAATAAGACATTAATATGTGCTTAATTACTACTAATAAATGGCTAATATTCTAGTAATATGCATGCTAATGAGGACACCCTAAAATAAAGTGTTACCCCATGTAGCCAGCTGATTTTTGTTCATGGTATTCATCAGCAGTTAGTAAACTAGTACACAGAGTAAACATGTTTTATATCTAAATGTTTGACTTTGAATCGATAAACAGAATCAGATAAGAATTTAAACAATACTTGCGTTGTGTTTAAGATGCAATCCCAAATGCATGCAATCCCTAGGAAACAAACCCATGATCTCGGTGTTGCTAGTGCTGTACTCTACCATCAGGAATGCCGGTTGAAATGTTTTAACCAGATGCCGGTAGCCATTTTTTTCCCTTCACCTCAATAGCATCCCTTCCTGTCTTTATTTTAGAACTTGTAAGAGGCGTTTGACCTTCGTATGCTTAAAAAACTTGAGGTTTACAATATATGACCCCTCTGCCTTCCACAAACAGAGCTAAAGCTATCATTTGTGTCCATTAACATTTGTTAAACATGAGGGTCTTAACTGGCTCGTATTAAAGCAGTGATGAGAAAGACAGGATGCCTGTAATGTTATTCAGCAGTCTCCCTGCCCTTGCTTTTTATTACCTATGATATTTATACACTGTTTTAACCTCTGACTCTTTCCAGTGTGCGCCATAGTCTGTGCAAGCCTGTCAGATACATGCGGGGTGAATGTCTTCTGTTTCCAGCCCCTCTCCCTACAGTCTATTAAAATCTGCTCTGGACTCCTGCCATAGGCACATCATTTATCTCAGCACTGGCCAAGAAGAATTATTGTTGTGTAAATCTCAAAGCCTTTTAGGAGATCAAAGTTCCAAAATATAAATCACATTTCTCTGTAGATATAAAACGCACACATGCTCTTGCACACATGCGGGCGGGGGGGGGGCCTCATTCGCCTTCCCCATGTGTGGATACGAGGGAGGTTCTCCACCCAAATCTCTTCCCACAGGGTAGAGCGAAGACGGCCTATCCTCCTCCTTATCTCCCCTTCTCTCCTCTGTTCCACTCCTCCACCAATTCCCTCTTTTCTTTGCTCCACAGAGGATGCACTTAATCCTTTTCTCTTTGTTAACTTTAGCTTTCTCCGTTCTTTTTTGAAGTCTCTATCCATATCTTCACCTACACCTACACCCCCATTCTTCTTCAATTCAAGGGAAAAATATTTTAACCTGATTTAAATCACGACGGAATATGATTGATTTCACTATCATGCATGTTTTTTTTTTTTTGGTAGGCTAGGGCTCACTTGGTGGAAACAGGAAAGATTAAAGCGATCTTTTTTTTATTTATTTTTATGTACATTTTATTTTTTATCTAGAACCTTTTCTGTTAGTTGTCAAGGCAAGTATAAATATTTGTTTTTCTGCTTTTTTCAATAAACAAACTTTTAGTATCAGTTAACCATAACAACACATATTTTTTTCACGCAGTAAAAAATAGCAATAGCTTTTTTTATTTGGCAAACAACAACAGGCAGAGAGAAAGAAAGACTCAAAAATAGTTTTGTGTTTAACAGAAGAAAACAAGCTGGTTTGGAGTAAAAGATGATGATTTTTATTTCTGTGTGAACTACAGTATCCCTTTAATCGAGTTCTGTTGCATGAGCTACAGGAATGCTGTCTGTTATATCTTTTAGCATTGTGTCACTATGATCAGTTGATGTCCCATCTAGGTATAATGCCATCATAAATCTTCTCTGATCCATCTTAGATATATGGCTGCTATCTAAAAAGCAAATTTCTTACTTGAATACAAAACACATGTTTGTTTGTTTTTTCCTCATACACATTGCCCACCCCCTGTGGAAGGATGTTTTATTTTTATGTATAAATTATGATGAGAATTTTTGGGTGGCATGTTAAAATGATCCCACTTCGATGACAGGGCCTATATAGGGGCATTATTTTGACATCTCGTCTCTGCGATGAGTGTGTATGTGTTTGCGTGTGGCAGCGTTCTGATATGTGTTGATCTCAGTCTGCAGGCAGATTCTATCTACAAACACGGCTCGCATGTGGGAAGACTAAATGAAAAAAGGGGTTTGCCATTAAACTGCCAGGGATTATATACTGTGCGCTCTGTGATGTGCCAGCAAAACAGATTTGGTGGCATTGATTTGACAGAGAAAAGAGTGACAGAGAGAAGAGAGGGATTGGGGTGAGTGAGGGGTGGAGGGTTGATGGAAGGAGGAATTTTTTTTTTTTTTGAGTTTCCTTTTTTCATCCTCTCAGACACTTTGTCATTGTGTACTCTGTGCTTAGAAGTAAGAAAGTAAATATCCTGGATTGACTGGGGCTGTCAGGACGGGTAATTTGCTGCATGTGTGGATTTAGTGAGATTTAAGTTACGTCTGTCTGGAGAAGTTCTCTGGGTCTTTGAGTGAATGCTTTAGATCAGAATTGATGATAGGAGGAGCCTGTGGAAGACAAGATAATGTCTGTGAGGAAGGACAGATCATATCCATGCACAGAAATTGCCATTGGAAACTTTTCCAGCGAGGAAAACCTCACCGTGTGTTTCTTGTCCAAGCGGTGCAACTTGGAACGTCTGCGCTTTCCATAATGTGGATTGGATTATATGCGCTCACATGAAATATGCCATTCATATGGGGCTCATGATATTTTAACGGCATAGAGAAAAAAAAAACAGGAGATGAATGACACTCCATATTCGCACAATAAAAGAAACCTTCTCGTAAGCGCTGACTCAAAGCCAAATGCGATGACCGCAGCTTACTAGGTGGTATAGAATTTTACAGAGCTATAACAGCTTCATATCCGTTTCCTCACAGAGGTGGGATGTTATGTGTGAAGCAACCTTGAGTAACACCATTCTCCCCTTTAATGTTCTCTTGAAGCCAACTGTAGCATTGTGACAAAGTTTACACCTCATTGACAGGCTAATATCCTCATCCTGACACAGTGGGCGGCCGTCTATGGGAGTTTTAAAGGGAGCTGCTAAATGGGACGCCTTTGCTCATCAAAGTCAGCACACACATTTATAAAGCTGTGAATCCCAGCACTCGAGACCTTTGAAGAGAAGGTGTGGGTTTATAGCGGACAGCTGTTTCTCTAAAGAGCAGGAGCTGGCACTGCAGGGAGGTGAGGTATGCGCTGTTCGTGGGGTCACGTGTCTGCCGTGCGTGTGACGGAGAGCTGACGTTGACGTGTTAGACTAATGTGTGAACTCAAGGGGCAGAGGGCTATGGCATGAGTCAGAGTGAGTTTTTCTCCAGTCTATGCGAATGGGGTCAGGAGAGTGAGAGGTACAAAATGGAATATATGTGTCAAAGGGCTTTGAAAATAAATCACAACCTCCAAAAGTGACCGTACTTCAGCTCATCTGGAGTCCAGACGATCGATATTATCTGGAAAAAAGGAAACCCGTGCCGGCACTGAATGCTTCAGGAACTCGGGATCACCTAGGCTTTCGCTTCTGAGTGACAGCAAAGCTTCTCCCGTGATCAGCACTGTACCGAACAATTTATAAATCAGTATTTTCTCTTAAAAAAACTTAATGAGTAAAATTTTTAACATTTAATTTTTTTTATTTATTTGATTGTTGTTGATTTCTTTCATTTTGTTTTATGTTGGAATGAACATTCACAACAAAAAACCTAAAGAAACTCAAAAAGAAATGAACTGTAAATCTGGCTTGTTAAAATATGACATATATTTTATATGACATAAATATATCAACTCTTCCTGACCTCTGTTGTGTGTTTTTGACGTTGATATTTATTATAGTTAGGTAATTATGCATTTTTTTTGACAAGAGCTTTTTTATCTGGGCAACTTTAAGTTTTTTGTTAATTGTGTAAGATTTGACATGTTTTCAGAGAATATGTGTCAGGCTGTTTGTTCTTCTTTTATTCATTAAACATTTAATAAGAGTAAACAATTTTACTGAATAACAAGAATAGTTATATTCTCTGAAAACAAGCTGTTTTGCTTCTCACGTAAATTTATGTTTATTTTACAGGAAATAGTTAGTAAAAGCTGTTTTGTAGCACACTAGGATGAGTCAGTGTAGTTTACAAAGATCTAAAAACATATAGGCCTGGTTTCACCAACGGGGCTTAGCTTAAGCCAGGACTAGGCATTAGTTTAATTAAGATATTTAAGCAACTTTTACAAAAATGCCTTATAAGGAAATATCACAGGTGTGCATCTTAACACAGAACAATGACACTGACATGTTTTAATGATATTTCAGAGCAAGATATTTTCATTTTGAGACAGCCAAACAATACGATTTAATCTGGGACTTGCTTAAGCCTTGTCTGTGAAACTGGGGGAAAATGTTTACCTTTTATGGTAGGTTTTTAAAGACTGAAGGGTATGGAAGCCCTCTTCTGTTTTTGAATAAAAAATAAAAAAGGTAATTTTGACTTGCTATCTCAGAATAGCAGATACAACCTTGCACTTGTAAGTTATAAAGTATATAATATAAATGAGAAATTCTGAGAACATATAAGTCTTTTTTTTCTTTTTTTAACTCCCAATTCTAAGAAAAAAATCAAAATTACAAGCTATAAAACCGGAAGTTTATATCCCACAGTTTATTTCGCACAATTCTGAGAAAAAAAAACCTGAATTGTGAGTTTATATGGCAAAAAAAAGCCAAAATCTTGAGATAAAAAGTTGCAATTACAATTAAAAAACAATTTATTCAGTGGCGTAAACGAGCTTCCATAGAAAGGAGCTGAAAATGAGTGGAATGTGTAACCTGCATGTCTCGCATGAGCACCGCGTGCTAACCACAGAGCTTTAGTTTTGTTGGTAAATCATTCTTTACTTTGCCTTAAAGGGTAACATATGATGCTACAAGAGTGAAAGAATAAATATCACATTTGTCCCACTTAACATGCTACATATGAGCAAAGAGTTTCGATTCTCTAGCGCGCTCTTTTTCTCTCGTTGTCTTTTTCTTTCCAGGGTGTCAGCCTTCAGATGTGAGAAGGAGAGAACAAAAGACACGGAGGATGAAGTGAAGAAAGTTAACGTTCCCCCGTCCAATCCTTACCTCTAGGGCACAAGTCTCCTCTATTCTCTCAGCCTTATCGTTCCCTCTTATCCACATTCTGAAATGATACGCTCTCCTTTTTTGTTCCGCTCATTTCTCCCCAGTCTAAAATTCATCTGTTTGAGCTGCCGGATCGAGTGTGCATGTGTCTTTGCTGTTGCGGTCGACAGAGGTCCTCAAGTTTCACGGGGGCCCGCCGGTCCCCCTCGGGTGACAGCATGATGTCAGCAGCCATGTCCTGAGCGCTTTTGTCAGTAACTGTCTATCATCCCGAGCACATCAATGTGCCGTGGCAGCCATTCGTCACTTTGAGTTACCGCGCTTACTGTCGCCGCTCACAGCACAAACACTGACACTCGCCTTTGACTGTCACCATGGTGATCGTGAAAAACACAATACGCGTTATGCAATGGCAAAGAGAGATCAGATACGCAGCTTAGGTCTATTTGTTGATCACCAAAGCCGCTGTACACCAGATTTTCTTAGCATATGTGTGCGAAACTATATGTGTGCGTTGTTTGTGATTGACAGTCCTACTGAGGCGAGGCCAGGTGGCGTCCTGTTGTAAATTTGCTTCTACCTTTCTCTACGCAGTCGTCCCTCCCAGCTACAACCTGTCATGCTTGACAGCACACACAAAGGAGGAGAAGAGAGAGAGAGGCAGGGGAATGAGGATTAAAAAGAAAGAGATAAAAAAAAAACTTTAAAAGATGAAATTAAAGAAAAGAAGATGAGCTGACAGCAGCTTGTGAGAAGGTATTGTCTGATGGGGAAATGTATCTGTGAAAGGGAGGCTTTGATCACTAGAGGACACGCGAAGGGGGGAGAGCTTGTAAAACGGTGCTCTTCAGATGGCTGAGAGACTGCAGGAAAATAACTAGACCTGCAATTACAGGAGGGGAAACAACACTAGTGCTAATGACACTACAAAATAGATACTGGGAGTGTCAGTGACATGACCATCTCTTGTTTGGCTTTCTGATGCTCTTTGTACTGGCACTTTATTGTAGACGTCCTTATAAAAGTTGTGTACAGGAACTAGACCAGAGATTTAATCTGTTTACACTATCACTCAGAAGTCTGACGTCGGTGTAATTTGTTTTTTTTTTTATTTTGAAAGAAGCAAGCGCGACATTTTGATCAAAAGCGACAGGAAAGGCATTTGTAATGTTACAAAAGATTTCAATTAAACCTTTTTTCTTTTCTTGTCCTGTGTCATGCTGGGCAGTAGTGACTTTTCAACAGAAGAAGAAGAAGAAATGTTTCAACAAATCAGCATATTAGAATGATTTCTGAAGTGATCATAGGAAAAATTACGTTTTAAAATAGAAGACTTCTCACTTTATATTTGGTTGCCTTAAAGGTTTAGTTCACCCAAAAATGAAAAATGTCATTAATTACTCACCCTTATGTCGTTCCAAACCCATAAGACCTTTGGTTATCTTCAGAACACAAATTAAGGTATTTTTGTTGAAATCAGAGAGCCTTCTGTCCCTCCATGGACAGCAATACATCTTCCGAGTATCTTAACGTGCCACATACGCAAGCTTTAACGTATTTGACGCAATCAGCCTTGTTTACATCCGGGTAAAAGCATGCGCATGTGTAATCTGCAGCTGTTTGTGTCTAGAGGAAGGCGTGCATGTATGCAGTAATGTTCTCTAAAATGGCGGGAGAATGGTTGAGTATACAATGTTGTTTTTGTTTTCCTTGCGCAAAAAGTTTTGGCGCGAAACTGATGTGACATGGACTTTTTAACCACATTTGTGAACATGGGATCATTTTAGTTGTATTGCTGTCTATGGAGGGTCACATGGCTCTCCGATATCATCAAAAATATCTTAATTTGTGTTCCAAAGATGAACAAAGGTCTTATGGGTTTGGAACGACATGAGGGTGAGTAATTAATGACAAATGTTGTTTCATTTTTGGGTGAACTAACTCTTTAATTACTATGCACCTACATTTGAATGAATAATTTGATTGCACTTATTGTGTACATACAATATGTTTTTTACATTGTTCTTATATTTTTTTAAATACTTGCATGTAATTACATCTGTAATTAATTAATTAATTAATTTAAAAAGCATTTATAATTACACTGTTAACCCATCCCTAACACCTTAATCCACCCTTAAACCTACCCATACCACCAAACCTGTCCCTAACTTTAACATTATCCTAATAATATAATATAATAATCATAATATAATATGAACACAATTATACTTCCATTTGATATATACAGTACAAAGTAGTTAAGGCCACCTAATATAAAGTTGAAACGGTTATTTTAACACTTTTAATAATAAAAATAATATGTAATCATATAAAATATAATATAATAATATTTCATATTTGTAATATATGTAATATTTTTACAGTATTTCTGTTCAGATAAATGCTGGCTTATTGTGCATAAAAGACTTCTTTTGAAAATATTATTGAAGTCTTTCTGGTCCCAAGCTTATGTACGTGTTTGCATGTGTAGGTGACCAGAAGCATACGATTTTAGGGACCGACAGGAACAACAGTGGGTTAGTATGGAAGAACAGTTCCTGTTTTCCAGGGTTTTATGACCTGTTGAATTGTTTTGAATTGCAAGGCAGTCAATTCCACTTTCTGTCCTTGCCATTCACATTCCAATTTGACTTCCTGTGGTATGTGGCCAACTCTATTCAAATTCCAAGTAATGGATGGAAAGGTATTTGGGCCCTAAAAATGATTTGAGATGCTCTTCTCCATAATTTCTCTTGCACATCCCTGTCTTTATAAGTGGCGAAAGACCAAAACTGCAATTAAAAAGTGAGAAGCAAGAGCTCCAACAGAGAGAGAGAGATATTTGTGTGGGTGTGTCTCTTGGAGCCGGGTGGGAAGGATGGTACAGAGAAACCGCTGATGGGTGAGGTCCGAGATAATCAGCCTTATTTAAGGATTTGAGGTGTGTGTGTGTGTGCTGAGGGTTGCTTCAGTGCCCTTCTATAGCTCTGTGGCACTTTGATAAGCAGAGCAGCTCGCTGCTGGTGGGGGAACTCACGAGGGGGCCTGTCTGATGAAGACCTGCCGCTGTCTGCGTGGGGTCTCTGACTGGAACATGGCCTTTGATGTCTCTCTCCTTTCTTTTTTCCCCCCTTTCTCTGTGTCTCTCATTCTTTCTTTTTCTTTAACCCCCTCTGGCTTAACACAAGAGCATTCAAGTGGCCAATGTTCCACTTGAGTGTACTTCTGTATTGACAAGTATCTGCTGAAGTGTGACCTGCCTCTCTGTTGTGTTAATTCAGGCTGAATTGCTTATGAGTTTGGCCTTTTTTAATGCCCTTTTCCTTTTTGGTGAACCCCTGTGGTTTTAATCTTTTCACGGATGGTTTAAACAATTTATGTTTGTATCTTAAATGTAGGTGTATGTTTATGTTAGAGCTTGGGTGTCAGAAATGTACACTTGTGAGAATGTGGTACGGAGTGCAAGGGAGAGTAGAGGAAATGGAAAAAAAGTCAAGCTGAGCTTTGTGTGTATGTGTATGTGTGTGTGTGTGTCGACTCTGATGGAGGTCAAACAGCACCTGTCAACAGCCTTGCTGCTTTAATGTGACATATTAATGTGACCTGCCAATGCCAATAAGTCACTACACATTGCACATGTGCGCATATTTATAAGCCTCCATAAATTCAAGTGGCTTGTGAAAAATTTAATCTCCTCTCATGCCCAGAATTGCTGAGTTGCTTCATAAAGCTTTGAGCAAACATTTTTTTTTCTACCTGTTGTAAAACTGTTGTGGCATTTTTTTTTTACCTCACTTATGATTAATATGTATTTCTGTACAATCTGTTCAGATATATTCAGATACTTCAGTTATATCAAACGGTTCAATTAATTTATCCTAGTCATCTCCTACTTATTAATCAACCTCTCTGATCACTGTATTAATTATCAGATTATCTCAGTTATGTGCACACGATTCTCATAAATGAGAATTACTGGAATTTTAAGTCTACAAATGACCACAAATGATAATGCTTGTATTTCACATTTTCTAATTTATTACCATTTTAATCATGAGTTATGTCGTCAGCATAACTTTTGAATGAAAAGTCTCAGTCTCAACAATGGCACACACTTTGTGAAGTTCCTCATGTAATTGTTTAAAAGCTCAGTTGTCAAATTTCAAAAATGTTCTATGGTGTCTACTGTTTTTTTTTTTTTTTTTTTTTGATATGTCAATTGGTATGTGCTTTCATGTTCCTCACAGCCTTGTTTATATTTCTTTAAAAAAATGAAATACGTTGCTACCTTGTTAAAACCGGATAACTATTTGAGAATGATCCAAAGCAGTGAAAAAAAAATCTTACCTAAAAAAATGGTAGGATTTATTTAAAGAAATAAAGAAATAAAGATTTGTAAAAAATGTGCACATACACATTTTAAGTACATTTTATTGCTGCTGCTCTGTAGAATCTACTTACTATTGTACTTAACATTCATAAATAAAAAAAAGTAAACATTACATAATTATATCTAATTTCACATATAGATTTAAGTAAAATGGACCTTTTTTACTTTGATTTCACTTAATATATCACCTAATTAAACCATGCTTTATGTTATAGACATCTAGTAAATGGTACAATAAATACCATGTACATAATGATGGTATGAATGTGTCATTTTGAGTAGAAAGTGAACTCCAGATTTAACTAAATCACAAGTTACTTATAAAAGAGTGTAAATACTGCTGTGCCCCAGTGCATGATGGGAACACCAGTATTAGAAAAGCTGAGTAGGTTTTATTTCATTTTACAAGGTTAATATTCATGATTTAAATTCTACAAGCTTAAATTGAGTACCAATCCAGAATTTTTGAATTATTGCCTGAAC
Organism: Enteromius afrohamiltoni; assembly: GCA_034779775.1. NCBI lineage: Eukaryota > Metazoa > Chordata > Actinopteri > Cypriniformes > Cyprinidae > Enteromius > Enteromius afrohamiltoni. The sequence goes on from JAUYWG010005649.1 coordinate 13,196, forward strand.
TAACATTTTCATGTAGAAATGACATTTGTTTTTCTTCACCACAGAATCAGGTTACAAAGTTTACACGATCCGTGTCACAAATGACTTCTTTGAGTATAAAGACCTTCTTGGTTTTCCATCAGAACTTTTGTTTAAAAATTCAAAAATGTTCTGCTGATGTGATCTTGGATATGGGCTCATAGCTCACCTCTGCTGTTTGGTAATTCAGAACATATTCAGCGCACTTTATTCCCATAAATTTCCGATCACCAGAATAGGTAAAACTGGAAAAGGCAAGAACGTCAGATAGATTTGCAAGCTCAAGTTTGAAAAGAATACAGTTAGTCTGCTCTCTCCTAGTCTTTGTCTACGTAATTTTCTCTGCTCTCCTCAATCCTCTCCCCCTGAAGTGAACGAGCTGGATGCAGTTTGACAGATCGACAGGGTTCAACCTCTTGACAGAGTTTGAGCCTGGAGAGCTCAATGACTTCAGACATGCCCTTGAGTAGAGAGAGGTTACACAAACTGGCCCCTAACCACCAACGCTAATCACAAACTTACAGTCCTCTGCCATAATCAATGTCACACATGTGCTTTACTGCTGCTATCTGCCCTACATCAAAACAGAAACATAAATAAAAGAAATGCCTGAACCCCATGAGGGAGAGGTTCAAATGAACTCTGACAGCTCGACACACAATATGGCATCCGTAATGTGATTACGGCCGTATGGCACTTGCTGCCTACACTCACAGCTCTCTGAGGGAAAGTCTGGACTGGCAATTCCAAACATATTACCACAAAAAAGAGGTAAGAGGGCTTTTTAGCCACTAGAGTTTACGTTTGGATGTTTCATGCTTTAGGAAGCCTGCGGATGACGCTAATGTTGAATCAAAACATACGTGATCACTAACACATGTGGAAAGACCCGGAGAGGATGAGAGAGTTGATGACGCTAAGGTATATTATGAATCTTATGAAGTTAAAATGGATTGGTTCGTGGCTTAAGACTTTTTCAGATTTCCTGGCTTGCCCTGAAAGTTTGGAGAGTTGTCAAAAAAATGAAGGGCAAAATGGAAAAAAGGGCAGTGAACTACGCCTGTCACACCTGAAATGGAAGGAAAGAGAGGGAAAGAGAGGGAGTAAGACAGGAAAAATGGCTCTTGCTGTTAAGTCCAGCAGGACATCCAATAAAAATTCTTTAAAAGTCCACAGCTGACATTGAAAAATAGCAAAAGTATAAAGTGGGGCAGGGTAAATAAAGAGAGGGGTTATTATATTTGGCAGGACAGAACTGCATTTTAAAACAAGCTGACAGTAAGAAAGGGAGAGAAAGAAACAAAGAAAGGGACTGTGGCCATGTCATGAAACAGATTTGATGGTAATACCTCTGTACTTTGATATTAATTTGGAACTGATTGATCATATATATACTGTATATTAGGGCTGTCAAACAATTAAAGTTTATGTTTACAAAGTGTATGTGTGTGTAAACATTCATTATGTGTATATAAATACACACACATGCATGTACACATATACGTAATGTTGCATTTATATATTTAATACGTTTATATATGATATAAAATAATTATGTGAATATATGTAAATACATGTCAATATTTTAAAAATCTAAACTATGTGTGTATTTATGTCTATATACTAACACATATACTATGTAAACAATACTCATCTTTTTAATTTTAATTAACTTAAGTTATCCGTCTAAATTTTTCAGAAACACTGACAATTTAAAGGGATAGTTCACCCAAAAATGAAAATTTGATGTTTATTTGCTTACCCCCAGGGCATCCAAGATGTAGGTGACGTTGTTTCCTCAGCAGAACACAAACGAAGATTTTTAACTTTAACCGTGGCAGTCTGGTAGTCATTTAATGAAAGTGGATGGGCACCAAACTTTTCAAAGTAAAAAAAAACATGCGCGGACGAATCCAAATTACACCCTGTGGCTTGTGACGATACATTGATGTCTTAAAACACGAAATGATCGTTTTTTGTGAGAAACTGAACAGTATGGGGTAAGGCCTGGGGTAAGCAAATAAACATCAAATTTTCATTTTTGGTGGGAACTATGCCTTTAACACTTAAATATAATCTTAAAATCCATTTTTCAGACTATACTCTAGATCGCTGTGATGCCTAATTTAATTTGCAAAATTTAAAATGATTATTTTTATGTTTTTTTACCATTGTCAAAATAGAATTTAAATATAGCCATTTACCAGTTATCAGCCATAACTTAATATTGATGCATTCCTATAGCCTATTTACATATTAGACCACAGTGTTATGCCTCTTGTCACACAGCCAGACTACACCGCTACTTTTTCTATCACTTGTAAATGAAAACAGCTGAGCTATTGTCATTTATTTCAAAAACTGTAGCCAAGTTTTTCATCGACCCTGTCTAGCAGTGGTTATCCTCTCATACCAATTTTTTTGTGTGTGCTTTTGAGTCATATGCTAAATGAATAAGTGATAGCACTGGTCTTAAGAAGAGAGGAATGAGTAATGTTTGCATGGCAGCCTTTGAACTGGGAGTGTGTTTTACAGCCCAAAAGGAAGGTATTATTCTGCCAAACAGAGCAAATCCTTTAGTCTTCAGAAATTATAGTTATTCTTCAACACATTTTTAAAATGTGTCAACAGCTCTGGAGATTGGGCTGCATTTGCCAGTGGTCTAGCTTTGCTAAGTTCTCCTCCCCCATTTCTTACCCAATAACATGTGAAATTCTCCACTAGCATGACCTGCTTCTCTCTCTCCCACTCTCTGAACAGCCAAAGCTCACAAACCCAAAGTCCCTAATAAAAGAAAATGAATGCTATCCATCATTTTCTCTTTTCACATCCAACCCTGTTAAACACATGCTCGCACAAATTCTGGATCAGATGTTTGTTGTGGCAGAGGTGAGTGACAGGCTGAAATTGTGGCGTTATGACTTAAAAAATGTTGTGAGTTCTTAAGGGGCGCTCACACTGACAGCAATCTGTAGCAGCAAAGCGATGAAAAGTCAGGGAGTATTTGAGGTGATGCGATGTGGCGGTGTCACAAAGCTGAGGGAAGTTGAACTTTATGTCTGTGAGATAGGCTATTGGAATAATACACGGTATCGCATCTGCTAAATGGATACGTTTGTGTTAACGTGAGCTATTTCTTGGTTTTTGTGAAAGTATGTGAAATTATCAGCGTTACAACTGAGTTTGATTGTCCATTAGTATTTAATCTTGTCCATGATGCACTGGATGCACTGTAAAAGAATACATTTTTGTGGCATTGCTTCTGAGTTTTATTGTTATTTTTTGTGATCATATTTTAACAGCTATGGTCAGTTGCTACTACAGGCAACACTATAAAGGAACTAGCAGAAGAAACTCCCTCTGTGAACAACAAAGCAGCGATCTGGCCACCTTAACCAATACAGTTGTTGAATGTGTGAATAGGGTGTTATTCAGGACAGTAATGGGCTTTTCACACGTGAAGCTGTTAATGATGCTTAATGCAATACTAGAATATTTTTGTGCTGTGTATCACATTTATATCACATTTACGTTTATTAGAAGGCGCCTTCATCCAAAGCAACTTACAAATGAGGAGCAATTTGTCCTAATTTGTCATTCACACTACTCATACTTTACCCTGGGTAAACTGATTTCTTCATATTACACCGTACTTTTGAAAACCATGGTTTATTGTTATTTGCATATTTATGAGGTTAATAATATCATTGATTGTTTTTCTATTTGCATAAATGTTTCTATAGCATGTGAACACTTTCACGACTGTATTAAGCATACGACTATTTGACGAGGAAATATTTCTGATTGGTTTTCTGTAGTTAAACAGCTTGCTGTGACATTTCAGACCGTATACACAGCTGTTCAAATGTTTTGGGTCAGCGTGATTTTTAATATGAAATAATATACTGTAATATTGTGAAATACTATTATAATTTAATGTGACAGTTTTCAGTTTCATTAGGCTATATTTTACAATGTAATTTATTCCTGTGGTGGCAAAACTGCGTTTTCAGCATAAATGTCTTTCCTGTCACATTTGATTAATGAAATCTGTTCTCGCTGAATAAAAGTGTTCATTTCTTTCAAATCGTACTAACTTTTGAACGGTAGTGCTTTTTTTGGCACAGTCATCCTCCGGAGCAGGGTTACATAACCCTAGATTAACTGCCTTATAAAAATTACAAACATAAAAACATTTCTTTACCCCGTTTTCAAGTAGCTTTAACCTTAGGTTAAGTGCAGTGTGAAAGACTAAGACAGACACAGGCACATTAACAGCTTCTGATGGGTCCATTCTCAAATAATGGAAAGCAGTGAATAAAAATACACTATTAGAACCGTGTTTATATCAGCCTGCTGGTAGCTTGCAAAGACATAAGGTGGTTGGCCTTGCTCCTGTTAGCCGCCAGCCTGGGGACGATGAGGCCTGAACAGAATCATCTTAGTCATGAAGTGCATAGAGCTCTTCGAATGCCATTGATTTATGTCTGTCGTGCTCAGTGTCATATTTCCCTGTGCGTATGAACAACACAACATGCCATCCATGACATCACGTCTTTGTGGGTCGTGGCCTACTACATGTTTTATTCATATAGTGGAATAATGACTTTGTGTGTTAACCTGAGGTTGAGTTGTACTTGAATGTCTGAGATCTTTTGAAGAACAATAGAGGTGTGTTCTGGGGACAGGAAGGTTTCATAGCAGCAAACTAAAGGTGAAGTGAAGCATACTGTTCATGGCGTACGTGTGTATGCGAGTGTGTGTGGGCTTACCGCCTTGGCTGCAGGCCACCTCGTCAAAGTCACTTACTCAAACTCTTAGTGACGCGTGTAGCTCCAAGCACCTTGGCTTAAGTTACAGTTCCAGTAATAGAGAAGAAAGGCCTCATACTTGCTGTTTGGCATCGATCATAATATCTTAGTTGCACTTCATCTCTCTCCTCGTTCTCATTTCGAGAAGCTTGCTGCAAACACATCCACCCCGTGCTTGACTGTTAAACTAAACAGACAGTTTGCTGACAGGCCTTCTACCGGTGAACTACAAGCCAACGAGGAAGAGTTATGAAAATATGCTGTCTGTCGGCTCTTATGCACTTTAAACCCCCTCTTTATGTGAAGGGAAGGATGCGCGTGCTGTTGTGTTTGCGCAGTTCAAAGCAAAAGCGAGAGTACCTCACCGGAGCGTGTTTTGATCTCGAGCGATTCGCCCTTTGAATGACTTATTCATCGAAAACTTACCACATATCGTCCCAGGTAGCATCTTTGATCAGGCTGATGCGCTAATATAAATGCGTCTTTCGCTTTCATTTTTAACTCACTATCTCCTTTTAATAGACTTCCTTCAGTTTTACAGCGCTGGTGAAATAAGAGCTGGTGACAGGGATGTCAACAGCAGTTTGTTTCGCGCTACGCTGGAGAACAGTACCCTTCTCTGTTTCACCCCGGACGTCTTCCGCACCACACGTACACGAACGCCAGACGGCATTACTGTCAGTCTCCTAAGCATTGTAGTGATGTGAGGAATCACCCCAGAGACACCTCCACATTCTCCGAACCTTACCTTTACCTCGCTGTCAGAATGAATAGGACATTAACGTGCCGCGACCATGCCAAAGCACCACGAGAGACGGGCCGTGGGGGTTTGAGGTGCAGGGGTTTGCGAAGGCACTCTGCCACACAAGTCGCCAGCACGCTCTTGTATTGATAAGCTTTCATTCCAGCGTATTCTCCCAAGCGCTGCTGGGATCCGCTCCACTGTTTCTGTACGTTTTGATTTACACAGCAAATATAACTCATTGGGTTAATGGATGGAATATTTTTCTCCTGCAGCAATCGGTCTTGACTTTAAATCCTCATCGGAGGTTAATCTATAGCTCTATCCCTCCCGTCTCTTCTAAGTCACTTATGGTAAATTATGGCGGTGCGTATGAAAAATCCCCAGCTAACCGTGATAAATCTTCAAGAACATCCCCCTTCGCTTGGAAAAAAAAAAATGACCGCCTCATCTACGAATCCCTCCTGGAAGAAGAAAGACAACCTTCTGTAATAAATGTAAACGATGAAAGGAGGGGGAAAAAAGTTTGCATGTGGCAGAGCCATTGATTTTTGTGATGAATTAGTTAGTGCGCTTTCAACTGTCAAGCTGTTAATTTATGAGTGTGCAAACTTCCAAGTGTTTGGCTTGGCCGTTTAGCTCTGCCTCCCCTCAGCTCTCTGAGGTGACTGTAAAATGAAATATGGAGGCAGCGTGTTACTGTTTTATTTATTTCACTGCCTGGAGCTCTCACACAGCTATTTGTTCAAATACTCCAGAGTGCCGTGGAGAGCTTGATTCCTGCTCACATTAATAAAGATAATATTTTGCAGACCGAGTATAATGGTCGAAATGTCACCTCTAACAACGCTCTCTCTCTCACTGACCGTAACTTAACAGCCGTCCTTTTTATTTGCTAGGGTTTTCTACCTGGTTTTAAGACTTTTTTTCTCAGTGTTTGCACATATAAGGTTGTCCAAATGTCACCTGAAGTAATTTGGAAGTTTTAGTTGTCAAGGTGCTTTATGGCTTAAGGTATCATTTCTCTTCTGTCAGTACTCTCTTAAAGGGATAGATCACCCAAAACTGAAAATTTCGGCATCCTTTACTTACCCTTGTGTCATTTTAAACCTATGTTACCATCTTTCTTCTGTGGAACACAACAGAATTATGGGTATTTCACAGAATTTTCTGCCATTTTTGGAAAAACACCATTGGCCTTCATTGTATGGACCAGTGTTATTATTGTTAACAAAAATTATTACCATTTTTTTTTTACCAATATTAGTTGATACTTAAAAAAACAAAAATATTTTAAAATAACATAAGTTTAACTTTAAGAAATACTAAAATGGCTAAAACTGATATGAAAACTAAAAGCAAATATGAAAACTAAAATAAATGCTAATGCAGCTAAATACTATAATATAAACAATGATTGAAGTTGCAAAAATAAAGTGAAAAATCTAAAATTATAAAAATGAATGCCATTCAATATTTTAATAAATACTATAGTAGTATTTAATATTTGAATATAAATAATGATATTGAAATGCTATAAATAATATAAAGTTATGGCTTTAGGTGTCTAAATGTATTATTTTATAAATGTATATATTATATATGTATATTATTAATAAGTGTCTGTATAGTCAAAATTTAAAGTGGATCAAAAAAACTAGTATTGTTTTGGTTTCAGAACAACTTTGTTGAATGGTTTTAATCCACTTCAAATGTTGACTATTGTATATATATATATGTATATATATATATATGTATATAACATTTTATTTATATATTTATTTTTTCAAAATATGTTGTATATTGTGTTTCACAGAAGTAAGAAATTTGAGCTTGGAACATAATTTCTTCTTGAGAGTAACTACACATTTTTATTTTTTTTTTCACCCCACTCGGTTTAGGTAAGTTCTCTTTAACTACTGCTTTATCTTTAGCAGACACAGTCCTTGTTCTCCCAAGAGTTCCTGTCCTACTAGAATAATAAAAGAGGGGTCATGCTCAGTGCCAACCTTTGGAGTAACAGAAGAAGAGAGAAGAAAAGAAAGGGAGAGGAGGGTCAAAGGCAGGGGTTGATAAAATATGCTCGCAGACCTTGCCACAGCAGAATATGTCCGAGATGAGCACAGAAGTCAGAACATGCTGCGACACTACCAGTTTTAGGCTTGGGATGAGCTCATCACGAGAGCAGAAGACCGACAGGGAGGAGGAAGAAGAAAGCAGAGGCGGAGGAGTGCATGGGGAGATCTAAGGGAAGCAGAAGTAGTATTTCAGCCACAACTGTCCCATGACCCCGGTGACCCTCACAGACCACAAGCTTCTGTGTATCAGTCTGACGGACGAATGGAGCGCTTGTCAGCAGGGGAGGGAGCCTCTCTCTCTGAGCTCAGGAGAGTCTGTGGCTGTGTGTGCATCTGCATCTGTGTGTGTATTTGGGCCTGTGTGTGTTCCTGAATTCCTGCAGAGTTCACGGTGAGGCCAGCCCCGTGGTGGAGTGTGCTGTGGGCTCATTAATTAAAGGCTGTGACAGTGGGACGGCAGGCTGTAATTGATGCCTCCTATGCAGCAGGGGGGCCGCTCAGACACACACTGAAAGGGTCACTGTTTAGACAGGCAAAACACGCAGTCAGCCGTATGAAAATACATACACACAGATTCTCATACATACTAAACTAATACAGATACTAGTCCAGGATACACACCCACATGCAGTATGCTAGCTAAACTCTGTATACTTTGAATGAGCACACACTTTGGGTTTGGCAGTTTGAAAGTGTGTGTGGCTCCCGTGACTCCAATTCCTTGTCAGTGAGGAATGAGAGATGACCTGTCAATAGTGAGGACAGACTGCCTCTTGTCAGGGTCCTCAGAGTTCCTGCTGGGCGTCCTTTGATCTGCCTGATGAATAATGAATAACAACTGACAGGCCGGGTCAGACACACAACCCTCTGAGAGCGCTTTGAGTGTGTGTGAACTTCTCAGTGGGAGGGGGTTCACTTTCTCCCTTCTTAGTATGATTGGCCCCTCTCATGCTTTTCCAGTGTGTGTGTGTGTGTGTGTGATCCTGTTGCATTACCAAGCAGTGTTGGAGGTGTGTGAGGAGACAGGTATGATTGAGTAGGCATGATAGAAGGGTCATTCAGAGGTCGTCTCCACGGTTCGGTAGTCACTCTGAACACACACACCCACACACAGATTATGTTCATAATATCAGCGGCACTTTCAAACGTTAGCTTGGATTTTGTTGTTGTGTTGAATATACTCTACAAGGTTGGTATTTACACAAACGCTTGAAAAAGTTTTGTCTGTTTGCTTTCCTTGTTTCTATATAACATTCTCTACTACCGGGTTTCTCAAACTTGAATTCACAAACTTCAGGCAGTTCTTGAGTGACTGAAAATGTAATTAAATCTTAAAGTCTAGAAGTAAATCGTATAGAAAATAAAACCAGATAACCATGAACATGCAAATATGTTAATAAATAAAAAATATATAAATCTCAGGGGGGTACTTCAAGTAAATATTCTGTGTCAAACTGAATTGGTTTGGCTGACAAATATGTTTGGGAATCCTTTCTGTAATGTATTTATTGAAATGCACATTATCTATGTTGTCAATGACTGTTAATGTATGTCTGTGGATCCATTGATCCATCTGTCATCAATCTATCTATCATTGTTGTGTGCCATTCAGTAGACATGCCTTTTGAAGAGGATGCAGAAGTGCAAATTGAATTGTAACGGGGTAAAAAATGTAATGAAATTCCAAGAAATTAGTAACTAGATATAAACTAGACCTTTAACTTATTTTTAACTAAATAAATTAGATTATTAGCTTGACAAATCCTTTAAATATATATATATATATTTTAATTAATCTATTTCATCATATTTGAGTAATTGACTTCGAGAAAAGATTTCCTGGGTTAAACTTCCTTGAATTGCAGAAAATTCTGACGTAAATTATCCTTCCTGGAATTCCAGTTCATATTCCTGTGGGGTGTTACTAATTCAGTTCAAACACTCATGAACTGAATCACTCTCATGTTGTTACAAACCAATAAAAAAATTGTGTTAGCTCAGGGTTTTTCCCAACTTCTCGCCCAATTAAAATGTTTCTGAACCATTTCCTAGTGCCTAAAAGTTAGTGTTTTCTTAACATGTTCTTGAATAAAGATTGTTTTTTTAAATTTTTATTATAATTTTTTATAAATTAGTTGGGCAACTAATAAAATTTTTTCTTGCCCTTACCCACATTTTCACTGCTCCCACTATATTAAAAATATATCTTTGTTTTTAAACAATATATTTTTATTCTTGCTGGAAATGTTTATGTTTTTCAGGGATAACATTTCATCAGTTCAATTCAAATTTGTCCTCATGAACTGAAAGGGAACCAATTATTCTATTCTGGATTTTGCCCAACCCTGCTGTCTTTATCTAATATTGTTCTAATGAAGCACGTGCGCACACACACAAACACACTCTCTCAGTGAGCCAGAAAGTGTCTTTTAAAAAGAATTCAAAGTGAAAGGTGAGAATGACGGGCAGGTGTGGAGGTCCGGGTCATGACCACTGCTGGAGGACTTTGGAGGTCAACAACGGGGCTACAGAAAGAGAGAGAGACTGGGGTGAGAGCCCTGGATCCTGGTTCCTGTTTGTTAGTTTAGACCCTGCTGTCACACACACACGCACACACACACATAAATGCTTGTATGCCCCTGGGCCAAACTCCCCAGTTCACGTAAGAGTCAAGAGGCTGAGGAACAAGAGAATGTGGTTTCAGCTGCTTAAAGCCATCAGTGAAGTTTCAGTCTATTAGGCTCGGAAATCACATTTGCAACAGGTCTGGTTGTAGTTAGCCAGGGCCCCACTTTAGAGTCATGCGCATGTGTGCGTGCACGCCGCTTGTTAATTTGTCTTCTAAGATCTAGTGTACTCATCAAGACTGCGCTGAGATCACTTTATCTCTGGGATTTGCAGCGCGGCGCGTTTGGTCCTCACCCCAAGCCCTGTTAAAGTCTGAGATCACACACTCTGTCAAACACTCACGCTGTCAGACACACCCTGCATGACACTTTGACAGATTGAGACATGAAGAGACTTTTTTTTTAAATACTACCTGTTGATGATGGGGTGAGGTCAATGAATGAATGACTGGGATCAGCCTTTAATCTGGTAGTTACTCATTTCCTTTATCTGATGACATTATCATTGAATGGGGTGTGGAAGATCATTTTGGTAAATTCTTTTCATAACACTTGATGAAACTCCCCGCTTAATAGTGCTTTTAGAACACATTTTTATGGCATGTTAACTAGACTTACTGTCAATGTCAAACTTTACGGAAACCGCTTTGTGAAAACATCATAAACATTCTGCAAGGCAGAATGTTGGCATGAGATATGACTTTCAGACAGATGAATTCAGATTTCCTTGGAAGGTTTGAAAAATGGCATCAGGTTCAGGATTTTTCCCCTCCTCTCACCCAATTATATTATACATTTTAAAAAGCATCTTCTGGCACGTTCTGAGGTTAAGCTGTTTTTAATACATATTACTCTGCGGTCGCTCAGCAACAATAAGTATTTTTTTCTGCTAGGAGTTTAGGTCCTTAATTTTTTTTTACTTGCCCTGCCACCACTTTCACTGGGCCTACTATAAAATTATAATAATAATAATGTGATTCTGATTAGCAAATTATTTTTTAATTTTTATTTGTATAATATGTGTATATATTTATATTTTTATATATTTATTTACTGTTGTTGTTTTCCCTTAGTTTTCTTTCTCTCTTTTCCTTTTATGTAGAACATAAAAAATATATTTTTTCTATTTATTTAATTGTTGTTAATTATCTTTTAATTTTCTTTAATTATTTTAATTTAAAAAGGAAATTAGGAACTAGGAAATTATTGGATATTACATTACTAGGTTATAATTTACATCCCATCTATACTGATGCTTTCAAAAGCATCACTTTTTTGTTTGTTTGTTTGTATTTGTATTTTTTTGCACGTTTGTTATTTTTATCTGTTAGCTAGATAGATTACAAAAGCTTTGCAAAAGTTTATTAAATTAAATATTTTGTTTTTAAATGCATATTTAAGTTCAACGCATGTAAGATTTTGGCCTTTGTCTGCGATTTACATGGAATAATATTAAGAACTCATTTTTGAAAACTTGTTCATAATTTCAATGATCTTTCATTCACAAGTCACAATCAGCCCTATATATGAGTGACTGCAGGAAAGGAAGGTGCTCTTGACATTTAAGCAGACAGGCCAAGCAGCAGTCTGCACACACACACACACACACACACACACACTACTGAACTCTTCACTCCTCAGTGTAAATACAAGCGCCCTCATATCCCCCTCTATAGAGTTTACGGGAAAGACAGCGCCAGTAGAGAAGTGTCCAAACAACATGAGTTATCACCCCGCGGACACTCAGAGCGCGAGGAGAGGAGACGCAAAGCAAACACGGACAAAAATAAAAGACAAACAGGAATAAATCTAACACTGTGAACCTTCAAGGAAGGAGAAAGGAGAAGGAACGAGTGATTTATTGGCGTATTGGTATAGAATTTACAGAGAGAGCAAAGCGAGATCGTTTTGCACGTTTCCCCTGTTTAACCCCGACTGCTGACAGCGATCCTCCATGTCCTGTACACCTACAAACAAAAGAGATCAGGACCCACTCTCACGTCACCGGAGCCATGCCAGACACAGATAACACCGACGTCAACCCGAGTGTGTGTGCATGTGTGTGTGTGCGCACTTTAAGTGCAGTAATGGAAGCCAAGGAGGAACGGTGTTATGTGGTGCAGCTTGGCAGGCCCGAGGTTGTACGGTGTCAAAGTGATGTAATAATAGTTACCAAGCGATGAAAGAAGTCTGCGTCTCATTTTCTACATGGAGCTAAAGGAAGAGAGAGACACGGAGGGTTCGCTTTGGGTCTGTGTGAGCAATATGTGAGTGTTGAGAGAGCAAGGGAAAAGAGGAACGAGAGAGAGAAGAAGAAGAAAGAAAAAAAGAGTAAGTGAGCCAAAAGCTCAAGATTTGACGTGGGCGTTTTTCTGACAGCTATAATTCTCCAGCCTACAGAATTTCATCAACACGAGTTGTGTTAAAGCTCAGCCCGAGGGCCTCAGCCCTTTCAAGTCCCCCGCACTGACAGGTAGATTTATTAGTCCTGAAATTTGTACGGATCACACGTCACTCATGGCAAACTGTCAGAGTGTCAGAGCAACGCGTCCCTCCGGGGCCCGGCGCCATTACGCTCTGCTCTAGCAGCGACATACACACACACACACACAGAGGCCGAAGCGCGGCCCTCAAAGACTCTGTTCAACTTAGCACTTCATGTTCACGTCTAAATACACTGTTTATACACTGTGGCTACGTACTGTATGGTTTTTCTTACATAGTTTGGGATCAGCCACAGTCGTTTCTGATTGCTCCCAGTCTGTTTGCGCTCACTGTAAATGTTTTGATCCTAATGGTAAATTAGACGTAATTATAAATACTCCTGTGAAATCTGTGGTCTGCAAGCGACGGAGGAGGATTATTAGGTACGGGGTGATGAGCGAAGGAGGAAGAGAGGTGATGGAAACGAGAGGAAAGTGCCTGTGAACTGCAGGACGTGCAGCATAGCCAGGAAATTTACTCTGGACCTCAATATGACAGGTCACACATTAGAGCCGAAAGAGCCTGATTTAACTTAAAACGAGTAAGGGGGAGAGAATGAGAGAAAGATTGGCATGTTCTTTTGGCTGCTGCGTAGAAACTTCCTTCACCCGAACATCTGGTTCCTATATTTCAGAGTTAATTAGTCATATTGGGGTTGTCTGAAGATAAATTTATCATCGAGAAAAAACACAAACAATTTGAAAAATGAAAGGAAGTGCGGTGACACACGGCTGACGTTAAAATAAATCATTTCAGTGTGATTAAAAACTTACAGGGTTGATGATAGAGTGAGTGAGAGAGAGCGAGACATGATGGGATTTATGGTCCCTTCATCTCAAGTAAAGCCCCATCTGTATTTCTTAATTATCGGTTCTGCTTTCTCTCTTCTTTTTGGCTCTTTTTCTGTCCTCGCTTTTCCTGACTTACGTATCCGTTTGCATCGATTTATAGTTTCGTCTTTTGCGTGTTGACTTGACTCATTCATGACTTTCAGATTTAACGGCTGATTGGGAATGACAGTTGGGCAGTATGGTGCCGTTACTGTAAGAATAAGATGTTGGTGAATTTTGGTCACTTATGTTTTAGCTGTGTTTGTCGTTTAAAGGCTGATGACAAACCAAAAGCAATGTTAATTTGTGTCTTAAGGGGACTGTGAGATGGACAGAGTGAGGAAAGACAGAAGAAGGGAGGAGAGAATATGTCTGTCAGACTGTCTGTTAAGGGAAGAGGCATAATTACACTCTCAGCAGTGAAGCAAACACACACACACACTCACACTCTCACTCTCTGACAGTTTCATTAAAATCTGTCTTCAGCCCTCTTCTCTAGGAAACTGAGGGCTGAGATCCAGAGGAAGAGAGAGAGAGCACAGAATGAAAGAAGCAAAAGTAGAAAAAAAAGAGAACGTTTTAATCACTCTTTCTGTTCACACATGAAACCACTTTACATGCTTTTTCATTATCGAAACAGATCAACACATCAAAGTCATTTCAATACAAAAAAAATGTTGTCATCCAGAAAATGGTAAAATGAGCTATCATTTATTTGTTCAATCTATTTGAAATACTAATAAACTTTCCTAAATTTTGTGACTTTTTTTTGACCTCATTTAGGGTCATGAAAATGCATGCAAAGTTTCAACTTTCTGATGTGTTGTGAAAGTTTTATATGTGTGTGACGTTTGTGGGTCAATTTGACCCCCATAGGCATCCGTTCAAAAGCAACTGAAATGCACAGAAAATAACAACACATTTTTTTGTTGTATGTCAGAGCTCAACTCTAGTCCTGAAGTGTGCTCTATTGTCAGTGTCTTGTTGAGTTTAACAACTTTTTCATTTCAAATTTGTGAAGCTCAAACAGTTTAGCCTTTCAACTGTAAGTCCCACTTTTGAGCACAGACATAAAATGACTATATCTCAAAATGTTTAACTCTTTTAACTTTTAACTTTAAACAATTAACTTTGTTTGAGATAAAAAGATTTTGTTGATGCAGAACCAAACTTTTCCACTAGGTGATATACAGGGACTCTTTAAATCCGAGTGTTATGAACCATATTTTAAGTACACATCCTATTCAGAAATATTTTGGGAAGTAACTTGAATATTTGATTTGAATTCTAAATCTCTTGAATCTCTAAAACACATAAAAACATACGTACATATAGAATAAAAGTGTGTTTGGCACCATATCATAAATGCAGAGTCTATCGCTATTTATTCATTGCTCTGTAATGTGACCAAATATGAAAACTAGAGTCCGAAACCTTTCAAATGATATATAGTTTGTCAAGATTAGGTTTAGACAAAGATATTATCATTAAACAATGTGCAATCACAAACATTTTACAGGCGTGAAGAGTGGTAGTCAAAAATAGTGGTTAAAACATTTTTATAAATCATGAATTCATATATTAATTCTTTGACATGCGTTAAAAGTACTGATATTAAACGTTTTTTGACTGAACTTGATTGTATTTTTTTGTAAAATTACACTGAATCCAATTAGGGTCAGTTTGACCCTGTGTGTACAGGAAGTGACCTGATATGGAACAGTACATGAGAGTTAAAGCGAAACATTCTGTCTATTCAGTGGAAGTCAATAGGAACCAAAACTGTTTGTCCAGCAATACCTTCTTTTGTGAACAGACAGGTTTGAAATGACACAAGGGTGAGTAAACGATGACAAGATTTTCATTTTTGGGTAAATTATCTCTTTAATGCAACATAAAGATCAGTAGTTCGATAAATACTTTGGAAGTCAGTTTCTATACACAGAAAAAGGATGATTCAACACTTTTAATAAAACATCGCCCAGTAGGCCTTGACGGATATTTTATTTCATTTTTTTCCTATTATATATAAATAATGCAATAAGGAAGTTTTTTTTTCTTTTATTGTACTCCAACTTGCATATGTCTCTGCTTTGAAGTAAGCTGTATCTTATTTTTATATTGTTGTGATTCTTTCTAAACTTTTGATTATTTCTAAAATGGAGTTTCCGAGTCTTGATATTCAGTAGAGTGTATAATAGTGGACATCCGGTGAGTAGCTATTACATGTCTCACTCGCTCTGATCTGCCCCGGTGACTTCTTATGGAAAATATTATGCCATTAGTGCCAAAATCTGGTTTTAGTGGCAAAGGCCATCGTATCAAAGGAATTCATGTCTTTTTCTTTCATCATGTTTCCCATAAACTTGCAGTGATAGTCTTGATAAGCAAGTGTTTTGAGTTTCTGTGGTTGTGTTGTCAAGCTGCCACGATGAAATGCCCCATGGGTAAAGAGTGTGTGTTTGATATGATCGTGTTTGACATCGTGGTGTGACACTCCGCACATTAGTTTGACAAAGCCAGACACTTTAGCTATTCTGTGACACTTGAGTGTGTATGTTTACTGTCTATTTCTCCAGGAGACTGTTTGAGGGTTCAGAATGAATGTAAGTGTTTTTATGAAGCAGACCATTAATAATAGGATAATACGAACAGATAAGAGAAAACTGTCTCGTAAACAGAACTGTTGTCTCGACTGGCGTCAGAGCAATTATATTAGATTGATGCTGCAGGGATTGTAGCTAATTTATAGTGTTACAGTGAGAGTGGGTGTGTGTGACAGAGAACGCACTATTCTTCACAGAGAAACCAGCTTTTTGAGGTCAAGCCTTTAGATATTTCTTACACATTTGAACACATGTGCAAACACACATACTTCTCCACACAGCGGTTTGGTTAGGTTTTGCTTTTCTGGAGAAATTTTTGAAATATCGTCCCTACAGCCATAGCAAAACCTGCCCACACACACAGATTTTGAACTGTGTATATATCAGAAGCATATTCATGCATATTCGGCCTGTGCGAAACACTGGTACTTGGAAGTTAGCTAATCAAAACAGGGGTCACTTATATACAGCTGTCTTAAAGGTACAGTAGCAAAAAGAGAGAGGACTGAAAATAGTTATGTACCGCAACTTTTTTATTTGATTCTGTTAGCATGCAGCAAGTTTTGTGGTCACAGAAAAAAACTGAATGTATGTGTAGACTTCAGGTTGAAATGAAAATGCTAAACCCATGTGGAGTGTCTTAGCAGCTAATGCTAATGTCAACCGGTGAGGATTTGACTGAAATCTCAGCCTCTTTAAAAAAGGGCTAATGCCTACTAACAGTTACAGATGATTCTGTGTGGTTTGTGTGATTGATTTTCTTTTAAGTCGTCAGAATGGAATAACTCTTATTGTTAGACAACCTTTAGAGTAGACAAACTTAAGACTCCATTCTTCTCTCTGAGGGAATCCAGCTTGAAATATTAGACCTTCGCTCCTGTTTTTTTTTCTCTGTTCTTTTTGTCTTCTGCTCTCTCCTCCCGTCTCTGCTGAAGGATAATTTACTGCATCTTCAGCTGTTGGAATGTATTTGTAGTTGTGTATAATGGAGGTCATCTATCCTGCCTGTCAGCAGCGGGAAACACTTTTCTGACCGCAGCAGGGAGAGCTATGTGACGTTCAGATCGTTTAGATCAGGGGAACTGTTTCTTTGGCCAAAAAAAGTTTGCGTGCGTGTGTGTTTTGGAGACGGGTGGGACTTTGTGGGTGTCAGAGTTTGAAAGACTGTTTCTGTGAGGCAGGCTGTTTTCTGAATGAGTGCACTTCACACTCTGCATGACCTTTACACTACAAAGATTCAGTGTTACTTCTTAGGAATTAATGCTTAGTTGATACTTGTAAGAGTGAATGCCATCCTTTTAAACGCCACATTCTGTTCAGCATACTTTTTTTTGAATGTGTTTGAAAGAAGTCTCTGTATGCTCACTAAGGGTGCATTTATTTGGTAAAAATACAGAAGAAATGTAAATAAATTGCCATTAATCCAGTCTTCAGAAATCAATCTAATATTATTAAAATGAAATTAGAATATTGACATTAGAAAAGCATTTCTTATTATCATCAATGGTAAAAACTGTTGAAATATTGACTTTTGCTCAATTTAATGCATCTTCGCTGAGTAAAAGTAATACATTTTTTGAATGGTGATGCACCTTAAAACCTCTAAACTGTATTTTCAGTTCACGTTTCATGCAATGCACTGTATTTTGCGCATGGCAGAACATCTCCACACATTTCAAATTCAACATGGCCGCTAACGCTGTCTGTTACTCATTAGAAATGTCAGCTCGACCTTTGTCAGTATTGCTTACAAATTAATTGGATTCATTTGCATAAATTTCAATAATTAAATCTTTCTGTTGCTTGTAGTATCAGTCTGTATTCCCTATACAGCATGCAGGGAGAATTAAGTACATGAAACAGATCATGTGTTTTGTGTTGCATGCAGTGTATAGCGCAAGTCTCTATATTTTGAACAAGAACAGTTGGATGAGATAATATTATAAAAGCCACTTTACCACTGTGTTCTCAGACCTATGGTTCCATATGTTTAAATGCTTGAAACACAAAGTGATTGACTTATTGATATATACATGATTGAGATTGTGATTGCGTTTGTCACTGCATAATTCACATTCTTCTATGCACATTATATCATAGATGAATGACTTCACTGTTATTATAAATTGTGGGTCGATTGTGAGATTTTCCACAAATAAGCTTTCCACTGATGTATGGTTTGTTAAGATAGGACAATATTTTGCAGAGATACAACGGAAATCTGTCAAAAAATCGTAATATTCAAAATCACCTTAAAGTTGTCCAACTGAAGTTCTAAGCAATGCATATTACTGATCAAAAATTACGTTTTGATATATTTGCAGTAGGACATTTACAAAATGCCTTTATGATTTTTGGCATAAAAGAAAAATTATTTGACTTATTGCTACAAATAAACCTGTGCTCATTATGACTGGTTTTGTGGTCCATGGTCACAAATATGGATTATAAGTAGGTAATAGTAGGGGTGTCCAAACCAACTTGTTCATGTTTGTCAAATTATTTCACCTTTCATTTATCGATACTGATCAAATTAAATTGAAGTATTGCTATATTCATTATTGGAGAAAGAACACAACTTTTTCCCTGTGTAATCTCAATGTGTGATGAAACTCGTACCCCATAGCTCCACACTACACGGTAAAGGGACGTCTGGAAATGAGTACATTACTTCTACTTCTCCTTTTTTTTTGGTGGAGGAAACAAAATGTCAGAGACTAACGGCTTTGAGAGATTCCAGTGCTGTGAAAAGTCAGCCTGAAGAAAGTGTGTCATTTATCATGGGAGAGAGAGTGAGTGAGAGAGAGACAGAGAGGATAAACACAACATTCACAGTGGACGACTCTTCCCATACATGGTCAGGCTCTCCAAAACACCTGTTAGCATAACTTTAGTCTATCCAGCACCTGCATCCCCTCAGTCACTCCCTGTGGAGGAGACAATCTGATGTACACACTGAACAATAAACACCACACAACACCTTTTAAGGACATGTTTTTTGCTTATCGGTCTTGTTTCTAAAGTGCATAATTAACAGTAAAATTTGAAGTGGGTTACACTGCGTATGAGTTTAAACAGTTTCTCCTGGTTCAAGGGTATAATGAGATTTGTTTTTGATGAGAAAAAAAAAAAGGAGGGCAGGGTTTCATTCCATTGGGAATGGATTGGTTGGATTGTAAGCATTCCCTGATATAATGTAGCCTTTTTTATGTATATATGAAGAGGTAATTAGCGAAAAACAGATTTCTGTGCATTATTCTTCGCGTATAGCACAATCTTTTTTCCCCAAAAAGCCTGTATTGTCCACTTTCAAGGCATTGCTAGTTCATGTTTGACCGCAGAAGATGACAAGCACCCTTGCTGTTTTCGAGCAGACACAATTAATCAATTTTAGCAAATCGGCACGGTATTTTCAGGTCAGGTGACAAGGCTATTTTTAACTTTGAAGAAATGCACTACCTGAGAGGAGTTTCGTCAAAGCTAACTAAAAGTGATCGAGGATTGACGATTTCGAACACTTGAGGAACCCGTGATATCTTCTTTAGGGCGTGAAAGGAAAATATAAGCTGAAATGTTTCACAGAATTTTTTTGAATGCTAAAACATGAAATGTGGAGTTATCACTCTCAGTGAAATTTAGTTTAGTAAATTGTGTGTATTTGTTTAAGTTATTAATATTTAATCAAAACAGCCCAACTGCAGTTTGATATTACTTGGAAAGCGCCATAAATAACATGATTTCTGAAAAATAATAAAAATTATTATAGAGTTATTGAAGTCTATGAACTCTTCATA
>JAUYWG010005840.1:0-73000 GCA_034779775.1 Enteromius afrohamiltoni
AACAAATTGCAAATGCTTTTGGACATGCATCAATTCCTTTCATACAACTCTCTGCTGTTTTATAACATTATCATTTGCTTATGTCAGTCAAAATTAACTTGTGAATGCTGAAAAGTCATTCCATATAAAACTAATAGTTCTCCTTTCATTGCTTAAGTCATTACATACAAAAACAATTGTTTAAATCTTTTTATCCTGAAAATTTCTTCTAAATTGAATCGTTTGCACAATGCTTTGAATACATTAAATTAGAATTGCAAAGAGCATATGCAGTAAAAATGTGAAACATACATATTCAGTGTCTTGTACTCAGATACATACAGTAATGTCTAACTGTGCAAATAGTATATAGTGCTGTCTTAAGCATTTTCAGGAAGTGTCACCAAAATATTTTGCATTGTAAAAAATTTACAGATTAAACTGTCATAATGAAAATATGACAAAGCCACTTGACTATCTTGTTCATAAACAATGGTGTCAGGACTTTTCATATTGATGACACTGACACTTTCATTGGCATGAATACTTACTTTTGAGGAATGAGCTATCCATTTTGCGCGAGTGACACGCTTTTGCAGGTTATCAACTATGTTTTGCAGTTTGTACTAATTGTTTTGAGAAATGCATTAACAGTTGTGTAAATTTAAATAGTGTTGTGAGAAATGTACCAAAGTGACTGAGAAAAACTGTAAAAGAAGAGGTGGTTATTGGAACATCCCTACAATAACTGATGAGTTATACAATATATTTGCAATAGACATACATCTATACAGAATGTTAAGAAGTACACTTTACACATACACACACACAGATGATTTTATTAAAAGTGACCTTCAGAACAAGATCCCTAACCCACGAGTGAACTATGAATATTGGTTTAATGAATTTTAGTCTGATTTTAGTCGGATTTGCCACCTAATAGCATTAAAATATTTTATTGTTTTTTAAAGACTCTCTTATGCTCACCAAGGTTACATGTTTAATCAAAATCTATTATTATAATAGATTATAATTTAAACAACCTTTTTTTCTATTTCAGTGTATATTTGATCATTATCTGTTCAGAAGAACAGCATTTATTAAAATAGAGGTCTTTTCTAACATTATAAATGTTAATAAAAAATAAATAAAAAAGTTTAAAATACAAAATAAAAAAATAACTAAAACAAATATAATTATTATTGCTATTATTATTATTGACCCCTTTAAACAGTAGTGTATATTTGCGATTACTTTTGAAACATACTTTTAGACGATAAATGCAGTTAAAATCTACCAGTTGTCTTCTGAAAAAAAAAAAAAATACAGTACATTGCACTCACATCCAAAGTTTTTTTCCCCCCACAAAATGCTCCCTAGAGCATTGAAGCAATGATATCAGAAAAGTGGGGGACACATAATAAGCCTTATTGTGACTCATGAATATTTTATGATGATATAAAGTTTGCACGGTGGGTGAGTGTGTGGGAGAATAGGTTGAATTTAGAGATTTCTAGAAATTATAATGATTGAATGAGAACAGTTCTCGCCCAATACCACCTGTCTATAGCTCATGATAGATTTTGATACTGTAAGACATGGGTCATCAAACTCCAGGACCGAACTTGGTGACCCCTGCTGTAAGATCCGAAGTTAATATTCATATATGTTTGTTTGTAGCAGAGTGGCCTCAAAGAACCTGAGTGCTGGAGGAAACAGAGGCATAGAATGTGATGCAAACAACCCAGACAGCACTATTCCAATCGATGAACAGTGAGTATGACCACACATATACTCTCCCTGATTATAAAGAACATAAATACAAACAAAGAAATACACACATATGCATCATGACTGATTGTTTGCGCTTACAGAACTGCTGTAGATGACCTTCCAGAGTACTCAGAGGTCCAGCAAGAGGACGTTGCTATGACAACTATCCCACTGGATTCCACAGAGAGGAAATCGTCCTATGACCCCAGAACCTCTGTTGTTTAGCATTGCTGAACTTAAGGAGTATGACTGTAGATGTGCAAGTGTGTGTGAATGACTTTTTCTGACTGACTGTGAGTGTTTGTGTGTTTCTATTGGTGTATTGAATGGTCTGGTTATCCTTGACAGAAGATGTGACTCTAGTGTTATTCATCATACACTATAATGACCGGTTATGTGTGAAGAAAAAGCAGAGTATATATACATTTTAAGCTGGATTCTCATTTCAAATATCTAAGGATTTCGGGGAAAAGATACTTGAAAAGCAAAACTGCATAAAATATTAAGACTTGTTTTCAGAGAATTTTTTATTTAGAATTTTTCATTGAGTTTTTTTTCTTGTTTAAAACATCTAACATTTCACTTGGTCTATGCGTAAACTGAATAAACAAACTATTTGCCCATGGGGTAAGAAAATAAACTTGACTCAATATATATTTTGAGAAAAACAAGTTTTGTTATATTACGCAGTTTTGCTTCTCAAGTATATTTATCTTGTTTTAAAGATATTTTTTTCTAAAAAACAAGCTAAATACTTTTGAACAAACATATTGTCCCACACTCTATTTAAGTTTTATACATTTGAGTTAAATGTAATAAAATAAAAATAATAAAATTCCATCTATTAGATTACAGTTTAAACAACAACTTGCATATTTGTCAGTCATACATAAATTAAACATTTTAAGAAACAAGTAAGATTTAGTTCATTATTATTTATAAAGTTTATTTAAAAATAATTAATGAAAAGCCCAAATTGCTTATGATCTGCATAAATCTGTTGTGAAAACACTTTTATTCAGTTACGGATATGAACATGGTTAAAATAGGCTAGCTGTGGAACAATATAGTTAAGATGTATGAGACTGAAACAAATTTGATTGATTGGTGATAAATATGTAGAACTGGTTGTTAAAACACATTGAGTTTATTTGTATTACAATAATTTTAGTTTTGTACTGATAATGCAGAACTATAGTTACAATTTACATAAATCTATTGAATTTAACAATTTCTATTTACTTGTAAATGTATATCCAATTTCATAGAAATGTGTTCAAAAAAATAGTTTATATTTGGACAGTGATGGGAATAACGGCATTTAAATAAACGGCGTTACTAACTGCGTTATTTTTGTCAGTAACGAGTAATCGAACGAATTACTGTTTCCCCCGTTACAACGCCGGTACCTTTACTGACAATAAAATGTGGCGTTACTATAATTTATTATAATATTATTAGCATTTTTCAGTCCATCTCAATGGATGCGCAGTGTAACGTTAGTTGTATTTGACGTACCATAAACTCGATCTGTGAAGACGCACGGGTTCTTTAGAAAAATGAAGCGCAAGAGTCTTTCATAACATGCAGACTTGGCGCGCTTCATGTAAACGATATTCTTTGTTGTGTTTTCCTGTCAAAATAACTTTTAAGAAATGCTGGTTTCTCTGGTAGTGGGCGGGACTAATGCGCAAATGACAATCTTATTGGCTGGCGCTCACCTATTATTGTCCCTGTTTTGATTTCAGCAGGTCAATTCGCGCGAACGCATACTGCGTGATTAATATTTTATTTTATAATTCTTTGCCCCGGTTTTTATAGAAACATTAAATGATAAACAAGCACCACCACCTGTTAGTTTGATTAATTTAACATTTAATATTGGGAGCATCCAAGTTTTTTTTTTTTAGTAATTTAATTGTTACTTTCCCTGGTAATTAGTTACTTTTTATAAGGCTTTAACTCAGTTACTATTTGTGATAAGTAACTATAACTAATTACTTTTTAAAGTAATGTGCCCAGCACTGTATTTGGGATATGTACTAACTGAAAACAATTCAAATGTCTTTCCTGCACAACCCTTTCATAACAGACTTAAGACACATGTCTTTTCATTAATAAATGGTTTGTTTCTGTCCACTTTTTATATTCTGTCCACTATAGAAACCTGTTATGCAAACAAAGACAACTGATTTATCAGACTTTGAAAAGGTCAAACCAACAGCCACATTCATTGAAAGGAAAGAAAGTTGTCTCTCTCTCTCTCTACTGGCTGCTGATCACGAGATGGAGGGATCAGAGAGATGAGTGCAGTCAGGAGGGGTGTAAGTATAAAAGAGTGGGCCAGGGGGCAGCACAGGGGGGCACTACAGTGCAGGAGAAACAGAGTGTGTGAGAGAAAGAGTTGGGCAGAAAAGAGAGAACGGATGATATAAGGTACATACTTTCATTTAATCTTTCTTTAGTTGTATTAATTTTTTTACTCTTTATTTCAATGCATTGGTTGGAGACTGACATGGTGGCCCACTAGGGCATGACATGGATGAATTGTTGTTTGATAAATCAGTTCAGAATTTATGCTGAGCATAGATATAGGAACTTTTTGCCATCATAAGAGTCAAGATGACAAATCGATAAAGGAAATCATTAACACAATCCTTATGTGTGGGTTTGCTCTGAGAACATAACTACTCAGCAGGTTAGACAGTTTGAGGTTGTGAAGTTAGAACAGTCTACATCCTTAGATGCTTCTCGAATGCCTAGAAGGCTGCTTCAAAAAACTAAAACAAAAAACAATATTAAAGAGAGAGATAAAAAAAAAAAATCTGTAGCTTTCCATTGTTTCTCTTTGACAGGGTAATACATTTCTTACATTTTTCAGATTTTCTACAGAATGGATCTTACTTACGTTTCCCCCCACCCCCCACCCAGTTCACAGTTTATGCAATTTTTGAGAGATTTTTTAGAAATGTTACTGTTCCAAACTGGCTGGCATCTCCAGATGTAATTAAGTTAGGTTTATAATGGCATTCTGTGGAATAAACAATGACAATTTGCGTAATGTTCATGTTGATGTCAACATGGCTTGGGACTTGTTGACTATTATTTTTGAGAAACAATAACTTTCTACACGGTGCACTTTCAGATTTAAAACTTAAATCTGCAGGGTGTTCTCATTCACTTAGAACTGTGTTACACACCGCATGAAAGGTCATTTTCAAAATACATAATAGGTGCACTTTTATGCACATGGGCTGATATATGTCTTTCCAGGATGTGGAAGAGTGTGTGTTTAACGCTAATGTGCGTTGTGCTGACGCACGCTCAGTTCCCACGTCAGTGTGTGACACCAGAAGGTCTGCAGAGTGGCACCTGTTGCCCATCACCTACTGGACTGCCCAGTGATGAGTGTGGATCCAGTACTGGGAGAGGTCAATGTGTGTCAATTGCTGCTGACCGCCATCCACATGGGCCTCAGTATCCTCACGATGGGCGGGATGATAGAGAGCGATGGCCACTGAGATTCTTTAACAGGACCTGCCAGTGTAATGGAAACTTCAGTGGATTTGACTGTGGACGATGCCGACACGGCCTGACAGGACCAAACTGCGATCAAAGAGCCACCGTGGGTGAGGACGGACATCCAAACACACGCAGATACGCACTGTAAATACATGTAATATGTGATGTTGGTGTGCTTTGGTTTCTTTCTCATCTGGGTTTGTGTGTGTTCTCAGTGCGACGTAATGTCATGCAGATGTCTACTGATGAGAAAAGAGCTTTTGTGAATGCTCTGGACCAGGCTAAAAGAACTGTCCATCCTGACTTGGTCATCTGTACCCGTCGCTATCAGGAAATTTTGGGTCCTGATGGAGCAAGTGTACAGTGTGAGAACATCACCATTTATAATTACTTTGTCTGGACCCACTACTATTCGGTCAGTAAGACTTACATGGGTCCAGGCCAGCAGAGCTTTGGAGGTGTGGATTTCTCTCACGAAGGACCAGGATTTGTCACCTGGCACCGGTACCACCTGTTACATCTGGAGAGAGACATGCAGGTGAGCCAAAACAGATCATAATATCTACACAGCAGAAAACAGAGTTACAAAATCGTCATGTGACTCCAAAACTGTATGACTTACTTCTTTTGTCAAATACAGAGGGAGATGGTTTAAAGAATGAATTGGTTGCACTTTTACAGGCAAATGTAATGAATATGGGGCTGAAGCTTTCAAGCTTCAAAAAAACTTAAAGTATTACAAAAGTTTGTCATAAGACTCATACATTGTAAGAACAAAATGGCAGATCTGGCATTATGATTGGTCAGACCACCTGTCAGTTGAACTCCTAGCAAAGTATCAATATGGCCAATATTATGATGGCGATTATTAGACATTTATTTATTTTTTAATATTATATTTAAATGAGCTACCCTATATGGGCTTCCATACTAAAAGAAAGATTTCCCCCAAAAATGAAATTTCTGTCATGTTGAATATGGAAAAAAAATTACAGAAAAAATTTTTGGGGAAAATCATTCTTGGAAGCCAATTTCTGCCACATAAGGAAAGTCATGCTTTGATACACCAAATGTCCTGAAAGTATGGTGTAATATGTGTTATATGTAACATAATTATAACTTAATGCGACAAAAAGTCTAAATTAGATTATTATATTTCATAATTTTGACTTTTTATTTCATAAAGATTCTGATCATTTTTACTTCTGACTGACCAGTTGATTAATTAATTTCTTACGTGGCAGTTTTATATAGTTCCCTACTTGGGAACTGTATAAAACTTATTTTTTCAGAGAATGTGTCTTTGCTTAAATTAAACAAAATAGTTTTACCGTATTGTTCCTTTTTCATTGTTTTAAGCATAATCCTCTAAAGTTTTGTTAGACATATGCTTTATTCCGGAAAAATCAATTTGGCAAGTCTTATTATCTTGCACAGTGAGCAGAAATACCAACTATTCCCCATTGATAGAAGAATCAGCTAATGGGACATGTTGGGTTATGCATGTGTGTGTGTGCACAGGACATGCTGGGGGACCCGTCGTTTGCCCTGCCGTACTGGAACTTTGCAATAGGAGGCAGCGAGTGTGATATCTGCACTGATGATCTGCTGGGAGCCAGAAGCAGCTTTGACACCAATGGCATCAGTTCCAACTCTGTGTTCTCTCAGTGGAGAGTCATCTGTGAGAGTGTGGAGGAGTATGAGACACTGGGGACCATCTGCAACAGTATGACAAACTCACACAACATACAAATAACACACACTGCCTCTACATCACACAAACACATACACTCAGAATACTGCAAAAACACACGTCTAATTTTGTGTCCTCTCCCTGGTGGGAGATCTGTGAGAGTGTGGGGGAGTGTGAGACATTGGAGACCATCTGCAACAGCAAAGCACACACACACACATGCATTCCAAGACCTAAGACTGCTCACATGCTGTTTGAACTAATCCTTTGAGGCATTTCGAGAGCTCAGAAAAAAGATCAACCTTATATGGGCAAAACGATTAGGATCATGTGATTGTATTTGCAAGTGACTCACAATTGCAGACAAAGTGAATATTATTAATATTCAATCTTATGATGCTTTCTCACAGTCTATGGGACCTCATTAAGAGGTTTAGTGCATTGTGAAAGACAAACAACAAAAAAAATCTTGGTATTCCTTTTGATTTCATACTTTAAACTGAATAACTCACATTAAAATGTAATGTGGTGAAACCGTCAAGTAAAAAGTCTTAACAGTTGACGCCAATAGCCTAGGTGTTAGTGCGCCGACATATAATGCAGCTTCGCTTGTGGCAACCCAAGTTTGACTCCTGTCTTGAGGACCTTTGTCGATCCTGCCCCTCTCCCTCTCCACCCAATGCTTTCCTTTGAACTCTCTGATGTCCTTTCCAATTAATGCCCATTAAATGTAATATTTATAAAAATTTATAACAATTATTTTCTGTACACCATGAATACATGCCAGTGTACACTAGTATTACTGTGTTCTTATTAGTTAGAAATGATCATAGTTATACATATTTAATCTAATTTTATGTTTACTAATTTTAGTGCATCAAGTTAAACTAAATTCAAATGTGAAATCTTGCCTTGGCAACTAGCTGAGATAAATAGAAATAAATTAAAATACATATATTTTTTTATTATTATCTGATTTAGTTCATTTTATTTTAGTTAACCATCTACACTTTAAAAAAAAAGTCATAAATATTATATATTTTTACAAGTATAAACATTATAATGCTTTGGGGAGTTGCACCACATGATATGGTTTTAAAACAAACAAATCTTAAATTATATAAAGGTTAGGCAATATTTTATATTGCCCTTAACACACATTGCTGATGGTCTTTAATAATGATATTGTTAATAATTTAATTTTATCAAAAGTTATTTACCTTCTCTCATTGATTTGTATTCAGGTTCAGAGACAAGTCCAATCAGAAGAAACCCAGCTGGTAATGTGGCTCGACCCATGGTTCAAAGATTACCAGAACCACAGGACATCATTGACTGTCTGGAGCTGAACACTTTTGACACCCCACCATATTACTCAACTTCTTCTCAGAGCTTCAGGAACACTATTGAGGGTATGATACACTCACAACTGCGCATAACACTACTTTTTAAAAAAGTTTTTTGAAAAATGTTTGGAGCATAGACAAGCACACTAAACAACCACCTGCATAAACTAAAAGCCAGGAGACTTTTAATTGGTGTTCTTGTGTGTCACTAGGTTACAGTGCTCCCCAGGGAAACTATGACCCAGTAGTGAGGAGTCTGCACAACCTGGCTCATTTGTTTCTCAATGGCACAGGTGGACAAACTCACCTGTCACCAAACGACCCCATCTTTGTCCTGCTTCACACATTCACTGATGCCATCTTTGATGAATGGCTTCAGAGACACACTGCTGGTAAACACACACACACACATAAGGTACATACATACATAACCGAAAAGAGTTTCATTCATCAGCTGCATGTTCTTTGTACTTATGCAGCAGGCACAGTGATCTATCCTGAGGAAAACGCTCCAATTGGGCACAACAGAGAGTTCAATATGGTTCCTTTTTGGCCACCAGTCAGAAATGCTGAAATGTTTGTCACTGCCCCAGAAAACCTGGGCTACACCTATGAGGTTCAGTGGCCAAGTGAGTCACACAGCAAAAATACACACACACACACACACATCAATAATTCAATCAATAACAAAACACGCTTCAGAAAAACACTCAATTAATAGGTAACTATATGATGTAATACAGGACTGATGAGTAGTTCTACTGTAACATTTCAGCTACTACAGTACCATAAACTAATATGGAAGCAAGATAAACTAATTTAGGACCGAGGTCATCAATAATGACTGTATGATGTTGTCCTCATTACAAACTAATAACAAACTAATAACTTTCTAATTACTAATAACATTCTGACAAATCATAAAGAATTACCAGTTAATTATAAATCACCATCTGTCTGAAATATGAGCCATTGTCTTTTCCTTTTTTATCCTATTCATCAAATGCATTAGTAATTATGCAAGTGTTATCTAGAAACTCAAGAACTTCAAGAACTTTTAGTGATCTGGACCATTCATTTTAAAAGAAAAACTCATACTCAATTCACTCATACTACGCCTGCTAAGATGCTATATATTTTCTGGCGGCCAGCCGATTGGTTTAAAAAATAACCACTGCACAACCAATGACTGTGAAGTTTCACTGCGTGTTAAATAGGCTTCAGTTAGGAGGAAAAAATGAGTTTTTCCCATAGCGTCTAAGCTAACGCAGTACTTGTTCCCGTGTCTCAGGAAACCTGGGTTACGGGAGTAACCTATTCGTTCTTTTCACTTTAAAATAATGCTTCAGATTATTAGTAGTTCATGCAGAGTGATTAGGTAAGAGTTGAGTAATTATGCATTCATATTCAGAATAAAAAATACTTTATTTAGTCTCAAACACGTTGATGTTGTGTTTGTAGCAAATTAACTGGTATTTTTTTATATACAGTATATAATTTTGCATTGTTAGAGGCTAGTCTTACTTAGCACCTAATAAAGAACTCTCAGACGTAAATTTACTGCTTATGCATTTCTGTTCCATTTTAGTTTATTGTAGTAGTTAAAGTGTTAATGTAGCGCTATTCATTACTTCCTGCATTGTTATCTATGAATCATCAACGATTGATCAGCCTATTTGTAGGTTTTCTTTCTGTAATGCTTTATTATGATAACTTATCTGAACTAACCTAAAGTTAGTTCAGTAAACTTAATGGAAAAAACTGAAAATTGTTGTCATTTACTCTTTTTTTCCTGCTGCACAACACAAAAATAGACCATTTAATTAATATAGCTAGCTGTGTGAATTGAGTTTAATGGAAGTACATTATGACTCACTTCCAACACTTAATGAAGCACCCAAAAGCGCAAAAAAAAAATCCATGCGGCTCACTGGTGATTTTTAAGTGCTCTGTTCATTTTAAATCATCTTTAACAGTGAAAGCCATTGATCTGCTGTGTGCAGTTCAGTAAGTGGAAGAAATGTTCACCTGCTTCTTCTCCCAGTGTCTGATCTTCCCACTCTTGATTACATCGGGCTTTTTATAAATGAATTCTCTGGATATTTAACACATAATTACATTATAGACGGTTGTGAATACATGTAGGGCAAATGCAAATGAGCGGTGTATAAGCCAGCTATTAGGCTAATTAGGTATCTGTATGCTATGCTGGAACATAAGCTAACAAAGACACTGATGGCCATTATAACACAGTCCAATTCTATTCATAACTAATACTTGTTGTGCCGAACTGAAGGCTAATTTATATTAATTTGTATCTAATTAATAGGTTTTAGTACAGTCTGCTTATTCCCCACTGACAATTCTGTTTAGGAATGGACCTTAATGTTGCTGTTTTCCTTAAAAAACATGCATTTTCCTATGAATTACATCATGCGCTTTCATAATAAATCACAACCTTGTAAAATAGGTCTAGTTACACTTTCTCGTGAGATTGGGTTGGATTTTGTGGGAAAAGAAGTACCCACACTTTGCTGAAAAAAAACAGCAATGCTGGTAAAGTTTGTTTTGATGCTAGAATGCTGGTTTAAACTGGTTTATGCTGGTCCTTTGCTGGTTTATGCTGGTCTTTTGCTGGTTTATGCCTTTGCCAGCACATGACCACCATAAACCGGCAAACGACCAGCTTAAACCAGCATACCAGCTTCAAAACATATCTAAGCAGCATATGTTGGTTTTTTTCAGCAGGGCATTAAAAGTTTTTTGAGCCAATGGGATCTTATTTTTAGGGAGTACTCTATTTGTCATGACACCTGTTTAAAGAAAGTTATAGCAAACAGTTGAAGATGCATTTCTGCCACCTACTGGACTGGAGTGTGAAGTTCACAAAAAATACTGTTGATTTGTGGTTTGATTCTTGTAAACAGGAAATCTATCTTCTTTTTTCTCACCAGCTCGGTCATACACTATTTCAGAGATCATCACCATAGCCATTGTTGCCGTGGTGCTTGTTGCGGTTGTGGTGGGAGGAGTCATCGGGTGTGCTGTTCGGGCACGTTCTTACCGCTCAGCTGAGGGCCTGGAGCCACTGCTGGGGGAACAGTTCAGGCGTTACTCAGAGGATGAGCGACATGCTTCTCAGTCTGTGGTGTGATTGAGAAACAAACAAAAAAAAAAACACATCTTTAACGTTTTTATTTTGGTGCTCTGTGCATCCACACTGTAGGCCTACTGATGGAGTCTGAATTATGAATTATTAGCATTTGAAAGCATTGTAAAAGTTTGATTGACACATGGGCTTAATTTATGACTATTTATTATCAGATTTTCATGTCCAGCGAGACACTGAGAATACGGTCATATGTGCCTATAGAACATATTTAATGTGTCTTTTTAAGTTGTTGCGCTGCTTATGAATGCCCTATGAACATATGATTTAAGTTTATTGTACAGTGTGACCTATTTTATATTACTCTGATATAAAAAAAAACTTTAAAAATTCATTAATGTTTGATTTTTGTGTACTTGCAATTTTAACAGTGCAGCAACTAAAATTATACATTTTGAAAGAGTTTCAGCATGCATGAATATAAAAAAGTAAATTATATATATATACTGTATTAAATTATTATACTGTATATACAAAATTGCTTTCCAGGAAAAAAAAAAACTCATCCATTACCATAAATTGAAAATAATGTTACTGATATTGTCCATACATGTGACATGGTTCATGTAATGCCATAACTGTATCATAATTAATAACCATAATCCATCAGGACAAGTGTCCATAATAAAAAGTGTCTCATGGTGAAATAAAGCGGGACAATATACAGACCTTCACAAATAATTAAGCATTTTTTTAAACAAAACATAAATTTCTGTAATTTTCATTCAATAATTAAAATAATAATTAAGAACTAAGTTTTGTGTGTTTGTTTGCATTGAGCCTGTAAGAGCATTTTCATTTGCCAGAGAACTATTGGATGTTAAAGCGTGATTGTATCCACTCTGATGCGTAATTGTGATGCAAATTAAAATATTTGGAATGACAACTACCCTTTTGGCATCTATTATCATTTGATTTTCTGCTGATATTTAAAGGGCAATCAATCACAAAACATATTCGTCCCACTTCACCATAGGTCACCCTATTTCCAAAGAAATAACACATAAAATAAAGCTTGTTTCTGACATTTTTCATCACTAGTGGCAATAATGACAATAATTCAGCAAGCCATATCATGTAATGCATGCCACTGTTACGTAGTCAAATCCTGAGACAAAAAAGGAAGTTCACTGTACTAAATGGGTACATTGAGCAAAACCAGGCAGGCACAGGTTGTTAATCCCATCACTTTATACCTTTATCAGGTCCCTCTGCACTGCTGCCCCCTAGTGGTCCAAAAATAAATACATGTTTAAATCTTTAATTTAGCTGAGGGGTGCCGAGTCCTATTTCAGCAAGACTCCTATATCACTAAGTTCAGTTCCAAACCTCATCATAAACACCTGAATAATCTACCTGAGATGAAGCGAGTCCAAAAATGTGTGCTGGAGCTGAACTTTGCATGATGGTAGCTCTATATCTAGATTGAGCACATCTGCTTGGAACAATTTGGTTTCATTACCTGTGAAATTTAAACTCATGACTATCTAAAGATTACTAGCACAGACAGTTTTAAAAACAAAAGTAAAACTATGCGTAAAAGGTAAGCAAAGAAGAAAGACAAGCACAGATTTTACTTTTCTTTTTGAAATTCCTTTATTAAACTACCTCTATAAATACAACAATGCCAAAAAAGCTTTAAACAAACAATGCGAAATAGAAAACAGTTCTAAGTAGATCTAAAAAAAAAAAAAAGATAAGAATATTTTGGCAATAACATTCTACATTATCTAAATGTCCTCTGCCGAGGTCAACTTGTCTTGTTAATTTGTCTTTTAGTAACAAGAAACAAGTCTACAAAGCAGAGGGAAAAAAACGCTACACATGTAGTGTTTGTGAAATGATTGCAAAAGAAAGAATGTTTAGCCAATGAATGCATGATTAATTTGGGCCAGCTTTTACTTCACACTGGCAACTTAGAGCCACATTTCTATATCAACACATACACACATTCGCATTAATTGAACACTTTGGCAAAAAAAAAGACTTGTTGTTAAACTTCTCTAAAGCACATATAATGAGATGGAAATATCTTCTTAAAATATATTATAGCATTTCCTCTTACTTCATACAC
Organism: Enteromius afrohamiltoni; assembly: GCA_034779775.1. Classification (NCBI taxonomy): domain Eukaryota; kingdom Metazoa; phylum Chordata; class Actinopteri; order Cypriniformes; family Cyprinidae; genus Enteromius; species Enteromius afrohamiltoni. The sequence goes on from JAUYWG010005840.1 coordinate 13,557, forward strand.
AAAAACTTTGTACTGTATATATTAAATATATCCTGACTGCTTCTCGCATATTAAAAGATTAGATAACAGATGGAGGAAAAACTACTGGGGATGGTTCACTTCTCTCAAAAACACACAGATACGCCGTATCCGAGAGAGAGAGTGTGTCCTCGATGATGGCGGCTGTGTGTAAAAATGTGTCTCTAGCTTACATGATGTGAACTGCAAGGATTGTCATTCTTTGTTTGGTACATCGTACAAGTTTTCCCCAAACTTTCACTCAGTCTCTTCTAAAAAAAAAAAAAAAAACAGGCTATACTTAATAAAACATTAACTCTATTGGAACGTGAAACACATGAAAGCATAATACAACAAAAAGCAGCACTCTAACACTCAGAGCCCCCATAGAAACAACACAAAAAAAGAAGAAAAAAACTTGACTTTCTGAAAAAAATAAAATAGGACAGAAGAGGCACTGTGGTATCACAAGCAGTGTTTTAAGAGGTCACTTGACAGACAGCAGTCTGCATAAAGGCACATGTGACATACACAGTCCTACAAAAGGCATAGTGGTGGCATACAGCAATCTTCAGAAGGACATTAATATGATATACAGCAGTCAATGAAAAGACAATGAGGATATAAACAGGTTATCTGAGCTCCCTGGTTTCAGTTTGGTCCAGTTCGTTCCAGTTCTAGGAGTATCAACCCCTAAATAGACAAAAGTGCCTGCTCACACACATATTGTAAAGCATATACACAGAACTTCTAACACCCTAAAATGTTTAAGTGCACCTCAGAACAGTCATCATTACTAAAGCATACTACAGTAGCTACACAATAAATGGAATGTGATCTACAAAAAATGCAGGGTTGGAACTACAAAAGAAAACACACAAAACTACAAAACTTGATGGACCATCTGCTGCGCATCTATAGGAAGAAAAAGGAGGGGGTGAGAGTATCGCACCAATAACCTGATTTTGCAACTCAAGGTCTGCAACTCAAGACCGTTAATATAAAACAGGAACATAATTGGTTCAGTGGTAAATGGGACAGTACTTCAGGTGTAATTTGTTTTAATGGCACAAAAGCGGATATGAGGGAGCCTGTGCTCTCTTAATGATGCACATAAGACTTCACAGGACTGGATGCTGGGAATCACAGTAGTGGTCTGAAAAACAAAGGTTGGTCATCAACTAAGCCAACCAGTACGTAAGTAAGCAGAACTAAGTCATCATAAATAATGCTGTATCTTCAACCCAGCTACTTTCTCTGTCAGTCCAGTTTGTGCATTTAAAACATAGTTTACACAAAAATGAAAATTCAGAAAATATCATTTGTTTGTGTCGTTTCAAACCTGTATGACTTGCTTTCTTTTGTAGAACACTAAATAGTTGTTGGTAACCTAAAGGTTTCGGTTACCATACACTTTAAAGAGAAAAAAAAGGTTTATCTCAAAATATATCTTCTCTAATGTTCCACCAAAGTAAGTAAGTTACGCGGGTTTGGAAAGACATGTCATTTCATTTTTAGGTAAACTATCCCTTTAACGGGGAACAAATGTTATCCAGCGTGAGGCTATACCCGACTGACTGAAAAACTTTCTAGACCACACTGTCTCTGAGAAAGTGAATGAACACAGTGTTTGTCTGTCTTCCAGTTTAGAGAAGAAAACATCCTTTAGACAATAAAAACAACATCTTCAAACCAACTAAACAGTACAATCTTAAAATAATCTAAATCTAAAAATGCATAAGCAAATAAACAGTTAAAGGCGGAAAACCGAATGCAGGTATTTGCATATAGACTCGCGTGCAGGAAACCCAGTGGACGGAAGATTCCGACATCTTCAACACGTATACGTGCAAGTATACGTTATAAACTCAAAAAACAGCATTTTCATGAAACACTTTCAATCTTCTACTTCTGTGGTTGTTGAAGTTCCTGCTCAGCAGTTGTTTGTTCATTTTTCTTCATAAAACAAAAGTAAATGCTCTAAAGCATACAGAGGCATTAAATACGTTCTTTTTGAAGTCCACAAATACTACAGCGTTCCTTCTGAATTCTTGTTGCCGTGAATGAATGGGAGTGATAATAAAATTGTGTGGCGTCAGGAACGCTCTGGCTCACGATTCTCAGCTGGAGTGTGTGGGGTCATATGGGGTGATATGTCAGTAGGTGTGCTTCTTCTGTGAGTCCTATTTTGAATTACTTCATATGAACATATCACTCGGAGTCAGCCCACAGCTGTACTGGTGTTTGATTTATATACGAGACCTCTGCAGAATGATAAAGTATGCAAATGAGCGTGCAAGAACAGAAGTTGTCATTCATTCAGTCGTGTGATGGCTTTGGAAATCAGCAAGTGTTGTCGAACTGATAGACAGCTTCCTATTGATCTAAAGGGAAAATAAGTGAGGTTCTGATCACATTGCAGGGTTTGAGTCCATAACTTAGAACACAAAAGTCTACCTGTCTTGGAAAGTTAATCAGTAGCATATAAAAGTGGTTTTGGTCTGGGTCATACATCCAGATTAATAAATGTGGGCCAGAGGGGCTGATGAAGTTGTGAATAAATTTAGCAGAAATCTACATCCTTGCTGCCAGTATTTAATCTAAAGGCTTCCAGGGAGCTTCACACGAGTCAGAATGTATTAGTTTTGTTGTATGTCAGTTTCACTCTGCGTGGTTCAATTAACCAGCAGACCTCATAGATTTGGCGTAAATGTCTGATGGCCTGTGGCGACGCGGTGTGTGTAATTGTAAGTCACTGTGATTGATGCTGTGGGTGTCTCAGTAGGTCTGATACACATCGTGAATGGGCATCTGGAAGGTGGCAGCGGCAGGGAAGGCCTGAGGCATGTACCCAGCGTACCCTCCATAGGTTGCGGCGGCTGCCATAGCAGCGTTCTTCTGCAGCGCCGCCAGCGTGGTGGTGTTGGCATGGGTGGCAATAGGCATGTAACCAGCTCCATACAGACTGGCAGCTGCAGCCGGAATCCTCTGCACATTATGAGCCATAGCGTAGACTGGAGTTATAGGACGACCCTGTGAGATAAAGAAATAGACTGTTACACTGTAAAAAAATCAACGATAAATAAATTGTTTTGACAACGGGTCGTTTGGTTTTGATTTCCATGCTGTCATGCTGGGTAGAGCTGCCTAGAACTGAAATCTCAATGGTCCCAAACAGAATACTTTATGTCAGTGATTGGCAAACTTGGCCCTTTCAGGCCATTTTCCTGCAAATAATGTAACATTACATGGCGGTTTCAAAATAAAAGTTCAAACCTTCGCTCTGAGTTTACACGTTTTGATGTTTGCATAGTCATTGAATTACAGTTTCTATGGCATTTCTGTAGTAAAGAAATATTAAAGATTAGGCGGGCATTTGGATTAAATCGCGCAGTAAATTCTAAAACAATGGTCAGACCGATAGTGCCCACTGCATGCCATTGTTGTAATGCGTAATGCAGCCTATATTAGCTCTATTGTTTATAATACATTATGTACTTTAACAGTTGTGTTGAATAAAACCATATAATTTCTTGCTTTAATACTTTAATTGAACTAATTAGTATTGCCTCATATCTATTGTATATGTATTTTAAGTAATTTTAAAGACTATTGTTCACTTACATCTATTTTTATCATCACAATAAGAATCATTATAATTAGAGCTCCTTTTTTTTTCAGAAATACTGCACATTTACATTTTCTCTTAAATAAATTCCAGTAAACAATATTTCTGATAAATACTCTATTTTTTGGCTTCTAACAGTGTTTTATGTAATGAATTATTGTCTGAAGTTGGAATTTTAAATGAATAGAAAGCTGAACTGGAATTTGAACTGGAATTAGAGGAAGTGGAATTTATAATTACACTTACTGAAGTTACAAACGTTTCTTTAAATTTCTGTTCCAGTTCTGCGTTTTAACTCAAATATTTGCTACTGAAATTCAGATATCATGGTAGCAGTATCAGTTGGATCTTAAAGTCTAAGAAAACACCAACGGCTTGATCAAGTTGCATTGTTGGTTGTATATAATATGTTGTAATAAAGTTTTCATTGGCTGTTAAAGTGCTATACAGCAAAGCATTCATGCTTTCAGTGTGGATACATAATGGAGCTCATGGTGTTTGAGTGCCATAATAAGGACGTGACATGTGACATTTAACCCATCCAAGTGCGCGCGCACACAGCAGTGAGAAGTGAACAACCACGCAAACACACCGTGAACACACACCCGGAGCAGTAGGCAGCCATTGCTGCGGCGCCCGGAGAGCAGTTGGGGGAACGGTGCCTTGCTCAAAGGTCTCACCTCAGTCGTATTGAAGGTGGAGAGAGCGCTGGTTATTCACTAACCCCACCCACAATCCCTGCCGGACCTGGGACTCGACCCACGACCTTTGGGTTACAAGTCCAACTCCCACCCCGATAACTGTAAATTGTCCCAACTGCCCAGGTGCAGGTGAGTACCTGGAAAGGTGGTGGTGTGGAGACTGCTGGTATGACAGCTGCAGTGGCTGAGGCAGCTGTGGGGTCGTGCTGGAGGGCCAAAGGATTTATGAGGTGCTCCACTGGGTGCATCTTCCCTTCCTCCAGTAATTTAGTTGCAGGGGCAGCAGAAAACACAGCAGGGTACTGGGCACCGAGGCCTGGAAGAGTCACTAAAACATATACATACAATTAGAACAATAGCAAAAATATGCAGACTGTACAGCGTACTTTACACAATAGCATATTTCGTATATGACTATATAAAGTGTGTACCATATGTTAGGTAACATAAGATTTAAAATCTAAAAATGAGGCAGAATAGTAAGGTACGTGAAGATAAGTCAGAAAGTTTGAGAAAGATAATGAAGGGAAAAGGGAAAGACTGAGACTTACACAACCTGTCCTCATTTACAACAAGTGTATGACTCAGCTTAAGATTAGCGACAAAAAACACACCCACACACAGCCACGTACACACTGTCTTTCACACACACACATTGTTTCCATGTACAAAAACTCTTTTCATTCCCCCATGTTAATTCAGATTTAGGATCAGCAGGTTTAAGTGACGTCAGAATACTCCAGGCTGGATTTTCACAGATCTCAGATCAGAACTGCAAGATCAGTCAGTTTCGACAAAGAGCAGCTGATTAGTAAGAAAATAAAGTTATTAAGAACTTTGAACTCAATGCCCAAACAAAGCCAAACACTCTCACTGCATTATTAGTGGTTTAGCTCCTGTCTTACGTTAATGTATTTAGTAGAGTCTATTCAGATGGCTGTACATTGTAATATTCAATTTGGAAGTATATACAATTTTGAGAGCTTTTTGAGAATTGTTTGAACATTGTCAATATATTTGAAAGAAAGCATTTAAGCAATAAAATAAAAATCAAAAGCTTGTTTTCTAGGGTAAGCAGTGACAACTATGACAGCTGTCATAAAGAAAGGAAGTTGGTGTTCCACTCCAGTCCAGTAGGGGCAGTAGTAATCATTTATCTAGTTATTTTTCTAATAACTCCAGTTTAACGGATTGCCATTTTTTTGGTGCAAGAATTGAATTCGAAACAAACTGGTGGTTCAATTTATGTCATACATATTATGAGTAAATTATCTAGAAACTTGAAGTTTCTAGATTCTGCCTCCACTGAATGGAGTAGATCACAACTGAGTCAAATTCTTTATATATGGGGTTTAATTTTACACTGACTTGTGCCAGGCTTGATGCCCACTGGGTTCACAGCTGCCAGCTCTAGATTGGGCACGATCTCGTAAGGTTTGTCCGGCAATTTGCCCTTTCCTTCATGGTAGCGGCTGTAAATGCCTCGGCCAGCTGAATAGCCACCAAGGTATGAGCCGCGGGGCCCTGGGGCCCTATTAACGGCCCCAGCACGGCCACGGCCTCTTACAGTACCTGCTTAAGATACAAATGAAAGGAGGTTCTGTTCAGGTACAGAACCACAAAGAGGCACATACATACATCTATAGTACGTTTGAAATAAAGTCCTAGTTAAATGTATTTGCTAAAAAGGTTTGCTAGCACTGATTACTTCGTGATTTAGGGGTGTGGTACTATCACTCTTCAGCATTCTATTTCAAATTGCTGTCAGTGTGAACGCCTCTTGAGATATTTGTAGTTGCTCTCCATTGTTTAGATGGGAGTGGTGGTGTTTGAGCAAAGTTGAAATTAAAAGTAAAGATAAAGTTCTTTTTTAATCAGACAGTAGATGACCAAATATGCCTTAGATTGAATGTGCAATCACCAATCTTTTCTTTAATTTGAAGGAAAATATGATCTCAGTTGTTACAAACCCAACCCAAAACCACAAGCATTTGTAATTGATGATTATGGGTTAGGAAATGTAATAATACCAGATTCCCATCATTAGTTTCAGTATCATACATATTGGGGATCTCAGCTCTTTAGCCCAAAACAATCTTAAAGTGCATGCCATCTAGTGGCCATACTAGAAAGGTGATCAGCAACAAACAGGGCAGAGCTTCTTGTTTTGGGATGCATATTTTAAAACAGTTGTTCTCAAATGGATGAATAGGAAAATTGATTTTGGTTTTTAAATGTCTCTTGAAATTAATTTGCTTTCAACATTTGTGTCAAACCAAACCATTTTTATCTTTTTCAAATTTGAAAGTGCTCTACTGAGACAAAACATACTTGATGAAAGTACAATTTCCCCCTTTTAGCTGGACGTAAGCGTTAAAAAGAACATTTTGATTGGATTTAGTAAAAGCTGGAAATTAAGTGCAATTACAGCACCCCTTACAACCCCTGAATGGGTCATGTTTTACATAGTTGAGCTCATTGGTTTTGATGTTCAGGAAATTTACCTGTAGCATTATTTTTTTTCACCAGTTGAGAACTACTGTTTTAAAGGTGGTCGCCATATGAAAGCTCTGGGTTAAAGAAGACATACATTTAACATTTATTGTAATTCATCCCCTACATTTGTTTGTAGAGATCAAGTCTGATTACTTGTGTGAATATGCTTGACTGCATAAAACTCAAGGTCATCAAGAAAAATCAATAGTTACCAATGTTTTTAGGTAATTCTGAATTTATCAAATGGTATTGCATTTCTAAGTACATCTTTTTTTTTAATTAAGAATCACACTCTTCCCACTGTTAATTTTATTCTTAGAGGATAAAAAGAAAAAAATTAGATGTCCAACCTTTGATGAAGTAGTCTCGGTTGGGTCCAATGAGTGTGCTGTAGGGATAGCCGTAATAGGCGAGTGTATACGGGTCACACTGATAAACATAACTTTGTTGGCTGTTGTCAGTAGTTGTGGCAGGTGCCGTTCCCTTCGATGCTTTCTGATAGCGGGTGTACTGCTCCTTATCCACAGGCTTGGCCAGGGTCACTTCGATGCGGGAACCTTCGATCTCTGTGCCGTTCAGGTTGTCCATTGCAACCACCGCATCATCTCGACTGGCGAAGTGAACAAAGGCATAATCTCTGATTTTTTTGACGCGTTCCACACAGCCAGGGTTGAACTGGCTGAAGGTTTGACGTAGAGTATCTTCGCTGGTCTCTATCATCAGGTTGCGGACATACAGAATCTTCACTGTTTCCATCACGTCCTCGTCAACGTCAATCTCAGGTTCTGCCCAGTCAACTGCAATCTGGTGACCCCAGAGCTGTACACAGAGTATGAAATACACACACAACAGGTTCAAGTTAAGCAGGTTTACTATTCACTGAATAACACACATAAAAGAATAGTTCAGCTAAAAAATGTTATTCTCATTTTTTATTTACCCTCATGTCATCTTTAAACCCCTATGCTGTTATATTTTTATATAGAAATCTTCACACAACTGGTTTTTAATGCAACAATACTATATATGTAAAGCAAAAGTAAATATGATAACCCCAATAAGGGTGATCCAGTCAAAAGTTGTTAACTGCTGTGATGGGATCCTTAAAATAATCAATCAGTGAAGTATTGAGTCGGTGAACTCAGAACCAGATCAGTCCTATTTGTTATAAAATAAGCTTAATTTACTAACAAATCAGTTTTGAATATAATCTTCTTGAAAGAATGATTTGTTCATGGATCTGACCGATCCAGTTCCGTAGTCAGTGAAGCAGTGAGTCATTGAACTAGGAATCAAATCATTCCCATTTGCTATTTAATCTGTCAGAATTGCTTGCAAACAAATGTTCTTTGAAAATAATATTCTTGAAGGAACTCACTGATTCAGTCCTGCTCAATGGAATGTACTAGTAAAAAAAACATTTTGGTCTATTCCTAATGCTACAGAAGATCTTGAATACAGTACATGACAGGACTTCTGATGTATGGAAAAATAGCAGTGTGAAGAAACTTTAAGTATAAAATGAAGTGAAAAGTTTCAGTGGAAAATGGTGTCAACCTGAATTCTTCCTGGCATGAGTTTTCTTCTGGCCATAGCAGCAGCACGGTGAGACTCATACTCTACGAAGGCAAAGCCACGATTCTTCATCTTATCCGCAGCACTCGCGTACACAATCACATCCAGCACCCCCTCTGTCACCTTGGAAACTTCCTCCAGGATCTCTTCACGTTTCTTGGTTTTGGGGATTCCGCCAATAAAGAGACGGCAGTTATCAACACTAGAGCACACACCTAGCAATCTTCCTGGACGAATTTCAAAGTTATTGAGTTCACGAACTGCTCGCTTAGCCTCATGCTTCTGCGTGTACATGACGAATGCGTAACCGCGGTTCTTGCCATCAAAATCCATCATTAGGCGCATCTCGTAGATCCGTCCCACAGTTTCAAATACTGGTACCAGCTCGTCCTCGTAAACGTCACGAGGGATTTTACCCACAAAGATTTCGCAACCACGTGGAGGGGAGGTTCCTTGCCACCCAGGTGGTGGGCCATATTTGCGTTGTCCATTTTCTTGCACCATACCATAACCTGATCGCTCCATCAGGGACACAAGGGCAGCTTCATTGGGGGCCCCAGCCACACCCTCTGGGATGGCGCTGTGGTGCTGCGGATGCCCGGAGGAGGCCTTAGAAGAGGAGGAAGGGCTAGGGTTACTCATAGCAACGGCAGAGGCGGAGTCTTCTGCTGTCATTCTGAGATAAGCATCCAATCAGGATTGGAGTCTAAAAAGAAACAACAAAAAACACCTTCTGGTCAGTTTGATATATATATATATATATTATTTGTACTCAAAACCTATTTCTGAAAAGAATACAATTGCAATCATTTGCATTCTAGTTCCTGACATTAGCAAAGGACATACCAATATAAAAATTTTGGTTAATAATTATTATTTTCATCTTATGGTTAAATGGCCAGTATTAAAATCTTCTAAACTAATTACAATAAATTACTAAATATAATTATTATTATTATTCATAATAATAATTCATAATAATTAATTATTATTTTTCAAACAATTAGTGAATTTACATTATAATTTGGAGATTTTTTTTATAAACTGTAAGATTTGGTAAAGATAACAAGTAACAGTGTTATTAAAGTGGTTTTAAGTGTTAAAAAATATTTCCTTTAAGTGAGCTTTGGATGATGGTAAAGGTAATTTAAATGGAAAAATGAAAGAAGTAAGCAACAATTTAATATAATTTAATCATAGAATTGAATGTTTAATATTATAATTTAATATCCAATTTCATTCAATAACATACTGATCAAATCTATAAGGTTTTAGAATGACAGACAGATAGATAAGTAAAAAAAAAATTATAAGTCCTATTTTTTTTAAGACACACACTGACAAAAAATAAATCCTCTTTTACACCTACAGCAAAGCTGCCTATTAAAACCCCACTAAGCCGTGTCTGCATTCTCTAGCATGGAAAAAATCTCCAAAATGCTTAAATCCTACAGAGTTTCCATAATCAGAACACAGATGCATGGAAGCAAAATCTTTGACAATCATGTTTGACATAAAGAAACCACACTTTGCAAGAACTGTGCGTGTTTGTCAGTGCTGTTTTACTAATAAAACATTAAACAGTATACATTCACTGTTTTGCTGTTAGTTGGCTCAAGTCAGTAATTTAGCAGTTAGCCGGACATTGATGCCTGCTTAGAGGGTAAGGTAGTTAGGTTGCTAAGCAATGAAACCATGGTTGCACATGCAGAGCATGCTGACCCGCACACAGCTTATCCTGGAGCACACAACTAAGTTCACATAACTCACGCAGACACAAAAATAGAATGCAAACACAACTAAAAGGACAAAAGTAACAAGGCGTAACAGTTATTAATTATTTCAGGTATAAAGTTCAAACAAATGAACAACTACAATACCCACCGTGCTTAAGTTGGTACCTGGTGTTTTCATGATGAGTCTAAGAGAAGCATGTGACTGTGACAGTGAGGTTGGAATAACAGGCAACTCAGCAGTACTAAACCAAAGCTCTCTCACACACATCCACTAACACTTCCTCATTCACACGCATACACACACATATACTGAAAATCAGTACATGTGTGGCTCAAAGCCAAGCTGAAACAGGAAGAAAAGCAGTCTGACTAATCAAAAGCAATGGACCAGGCTGACCAACCAATAAGAGATATCATATGTGGTCGTTTATATATATATATATAAAAAAGAATAATAATACGTTTTTAATTTAAAAGGCAAATTTTATCACTTAAGTAATAGTAAAAAAAAAAAAAAAGTTAAGAAATTGAACAATGCAAACTATACAAAAAAAAAAAAAAAAACTTCCTCTAATGGTTGTCATGTTAAATTGGGGATATTCTCTTGGTGGAAGTGGGGTCAATGGAAGTGTACGAATGACAATGAGAGACGATTCAGCAGAATTCTCGAGGAAGAAGAGGTCGACAGAAAAGAAGTGATGGATCTCTGCCAGAAACTGAACAAGTAAATTGAGAAAGAAAGCATTGGAAAAGGAAAAAAATGTTACTCAGCAAGAGGTGCAAAGGTGTCATTTCATGCTTTTAATTACGACAAAAACGCAAATAATCCCTCCTGTAGAGCAGTAAGGGGAAGTACAAAACGTGTGGGAAGCTGTAGAAAAAACGCATGATCTCATGACGTGTTTTTAAAAGTTTTTAAACTTCACGTGATCGCGTTAAAAAGGTACACCGTTCTTGCGCGAGACCCAACAAAACATTCAAACGCAACTGTCTAAAGAGTCAGTATAGCGTAGGCTGTATTAATATTCATATTATAAAAGGAAAAGCAGCGATGCAGAGAACAAAACTCTGAAGTCTGCCTCTTCAAGCACCCTAACGGAGAGCATCCAGCACAGAATCAATCATCTCGCACGCGACGCGTTTCTGCGCTCAACATCTGGAATTCCCAGACCGATTTTCTTTTCACATGTACTTACCTTGACACGCTTAAAACGCGGAGCACATGCAACAGCTCGACCGCAAAAGGACCGATGTGGACTGCAGTGATGGGCTTTTGATAGCGGCTTCACGTTTTTTTAGCAAGATACTTTTTGGTTTGTTTTAGGGCAGTTTAAAATTATCATCTGTTATAACAACCCCCCTTTGTGGTAATTAATTGTGTTTAATAAATTATCAATTAATTACAATAGGAGGTAATTTATTTTTTGTAATTAATAAAAAATCTTGTTAGCTAAACATAATTCATATTGATTGACAGTTAATATTAAGGCAAAACACAGGGCATAGCAAGGACTTTAAAGCATTTTTTAGGCCCTCATCATGTGTTTCTGGAAGTGAGATCTTTTAGAAGTTTCCTTGTTCCTTTCAGATATACAGAAAACAGCAGGAAGTGAAAATTAGTGGCAAGACAGAGAAAATGCACGATCAAGAGAGTGGAAAAAGATTATTCATTTTCCAGCCAACATCAGGTTCCATATCTCATTGTACCTGCTTGGCAATGGTTGACCTTTATAAGACTGTGTGTGTGTGTGTGTGTGTACTTGGTGCAAGGAAACCTGAGGCAGCAGCAGGTGGATGATTAACCAACACAAATCACTAGCTTCACACACACACACACAAAGAGTGCAACTCATTTCAACAAAATAGATTAATTCTCACAAACTTAACAAATCTTAAAATATTCTAACATTTTTCAAACAAAATAACAATGCAAAGTAATATTATTACTTAATAAATATTGCATTTGTTTACATTAGTTTACTACATGTTTGAAACATATTACATGTTAATTTCAACATTTGAGAAATTTAAACTTGTGTTAAGTGCCTTATACAAGTTACAATAAAATATGTTAACTTTACTTGAAGAAAATCTGGAAACCAGTTGCACAGTTTTTAAGTCTTCATCGCTTAAAATGGAAGATTAAACCCATTATGAGAATAAGATTTATTTAGTATATAACAGTTTTTTGCAATTGAATTAAGATTAATAAACATAATTTATCATTTAAAAAGATGAAAATGTTGTTAACGTTAGTTAACTAATTTGAGAATGAGCCAGTGATACAAAATATAGTTGATTTATTTCATACTGTTAGTCAATTTGGACTAAAGTTATTAAATAAATCACTTGTTACTAAATAACAAGTGATAAAAAATAAATGGGTTTATGGAATGAAGTGTGTTAATGAAGGAGGATCATTCTTGGAAAGCGTGAGGTATTGTCTGTGCGATCATAATGGTTTTATATTATCTAAGAGACTTATTGACAGAAGTATCTGATCTTTGACTTCTGTAACACACAGGGCAATATTTGACAATCAGCACATATAAACTCACACTCACAGGTACAAAGGAACACACACAAGGCTTTTGTACGCAAACAGATCAATTAGTATCTCTTGGGTGAAACTCCTTCCATCTCGGTGAAAGAAAAGAGTGAAATGTAGAAGGCTTTCAACAATTCACACGCTGGCCTCATATAGTACTATATTGACAGCAAACGCACACACATACCTGCTGTACAGAGCTGGGTCAATGTGGCTTGGAAAATGGTATTGCAGATATTATGTAAATTAATCAGTTGCCATCCTTAAAAAGTGCAAATATACACTCCAAACAGATAATGAAGAGGCATTCTAGTCAATGCCAAATAAGAGTGCCAATGATAAAGAAACATGTAAAAAAAATTGGACATCATATTTTACAACTTGAACTAAATTTGCCTTTATAAAAATATATAGTCTATAATGAAGAAATTCTATTATAATTTGCTGTTTATTTAATAAATAGTATAAAATATGTTATTTCCAGCTGTTTGTACCCTGCATGTTGGTTGCAGCAGACAACTTTGATTTAACAGACATGATTTTTTTGTTTTAAAATAACCAAAAAAATGCAGAAGTCATGTATGCCCCCAAAATATAAAATTATGTTTTAATTAAGAAGTTACAAATAAATAAATTCCTGTTGTACGCGTTCTCCATTTTGTTGCACATTTATACTATAAGCAGTGTAGCATTTATACGATTTTAACGATTTTTTAATCATAACGTTTTTTAGTAATTTTTAATGAAGGGATTAAAAACATAGTTATCATAAAAGATGCAAGTTAAGCATCTTTGAACAGATGGGTCAGATGAGAGCATCATTGACGCATTTGTGTCTGTCTTTTTGTTTATGTGTAGATACCTGGCATCTCTTTAGTGCTTGTCAGGGACTCTTCAAATGATATACACCCTATAGAGCAACCAAGAGAGCGAAGAAAAGCCCTCACATATGCACAAAAGCTCTGCTGGCCTGAGTGTCATTACAGACTCTCAGGGGTAAAAGACATGGGTGAGAGAGTGTGTGTGTTTTTACTGTGTCTGAATCCTGGTGTGTCAGCAAGGTTAAGATTAACTCCTTTTACACTCAGCATCCAAACAATGTGACCAGTGCATTAAGAGTCAAAGTTTGTTGCCATGGCCAACAGATAATCTGGTGAGTTAATGTTTATTGCAGAAGAGACTCTTAAAACCGCTCATTTTAAAAAACCACTCACATGATGAACCGAAAAAGTGCAGAACCTTGTGTTCTTTTCAGTGACTAAGCAAAAAGTCTGTAATTATTAAACCTCATCTCAGACAAACGTTGACCTTTGTGATACTTCATAATCACTGTGCAGATCATTAACATTGAGGCTCTCTTTTTAATTGAACACTCTTTATACTCTATATACAAGTTTAGGATGCCAGCGGTCAGTATCTAGAATTTACACAGGTTTTACACAATAAGTTCTCCAAATTCGGCTTTAATTATAAACAGATCATCCAGTGAAAAAACCTGCTGGTTGATTTTGAAAGTAACACAAGAGGGAACTACAACTTCTGTGAATCAGACTTGAAGTTATCGTTATAGGCCAAAGTGGCCAAAACAAATTTGCGAGCATAGAATTATTCAACACATAAATCATATTCTCACTGACGGTTCACTGGAATTTGTGCACTTAGTGATGTGGTCCGAACAGCTAATGCATCTGTTTGTCAACATCAATCGATATAAAGACTGAAAGGGACAAAAATGAGTGAAAAATCTTGAAAATAAATGAGTTGATTTTTTGAAAGCTGTCAAGAACAAAAATGAGATCTTACGTTTTCATGACTGATGTAAATAAAAAATCCCTGTATTCAGTGGTGAGAAGGATCTAACAAGAAACGGCACTGAGAACCGTCAGAGTTATAAGAAAACTCAGTATTGAAAGGTCTGTATATGGTCTTATAAATATGCTATGTGCATTGCAAATGACTTTACGATATTACATGAAGAACGCATTACTGTTTCTTAAAACAGAACACTGGTGTCTAACACTGTCAGACACAGTGCGAGAGAGACGTGTGGAGATGATGACCATCATACCCACAACATCATTCTCAATTCCTGTATTCCTCAGTTTCAATTCTCTATGAAAACATGCTACAGTAAAACATTTATTCAGCCATTCACATAAAACATCAAACAACAAAAACTAGACAAAAACATGAAACAAATTAAATAACCAAAAGTGTTATTAAAGGTAAGTGTATACAGTACACACACAATCAAACACACCATCACAGATTATGCATTTCTGCACACACACACACACACACACACACGAGTGGACAAATCACAAATGCACACACATTTTCCCATAAATCTGAAGCAGCTAAAGCAATTCTTTTTACAGTAGCAACTACACCTCATACATTAGAGCACTGGGATGAACCAGAGGTGCTGTTGACATCTTGAGGTTTCTTATCTCGCAGTCTGAACTCTTCACTCCTGAAGTTAATCTACTTACTGCAACACAATGTGACGAGGCCTGATCAAACACAATCCACTGATACAGACACAGCTGATGATCTGCTCAAAAATGCCTTGAGTAAGCACATAACTGATGTCTCATCACTTTCTCCTGATGGTTTTTGGTGAGAAATCTGTGCATGGAGAATCAAGGTATCTGCCACTGACTGGAGAAATACAGGAACCTTTCTGATAACAGTAACACGCACAGGTCTGGGCCCACCCTAACAGCAAACACAAGGCTGAAGAAGTCGAGTCCAAAGACCAACAACCAACACAGCGAACTGTGACGCACAATTATTTTACTCTATTTTACGCTCACTTGCATAAACACACAATGCTGCTAGTCAAACTACCTAGGATGCTATTTATATTCAAGTGCTACATTTAGATTTTAACATCCTTACCATACAGCAAACGAATGTATCGTTTTCATTTTTTTTTAAAGTTCCCCTGAAGGTCAAAAAGGTCATTGCAACATTGTCAATCGAAAAGAACACCCAAGTAAACACCAATCATTTAAATAAAGTCTAAACAAGCAGAAAAACATGCATACTTCAGAATCATGCCAGCCACACAACGAAGAAACACGTTACCTGTCTTTTCAGGTGAATGAATGTGTGTCCGAGTGGCAGTGTAGCTGGTGTGTGTTTCGCTCACACAGTCACACACACACACACACTCGGGCCTTCTGTCTTTCTGGCGTCAGCGGCTACCCTCCTCTCTCTCTCGGTCTCACACACAAACAGTCTGTGGGGTAGAGAAGCGGAGTGTGTGATTGGAGGTGCAGTTGGTAAAAGAGTGTTTACTCAGTGCATGTGAGGGGTGGGGCAGAGCAAAGGTGCCCCCTCCTACACCTCTCTCCTATATTTCTTTCTTTCTTCCTTCTCCTTGTCACACCCAAGAAGCCTTCTCTCCCGTTTTTTTCTGGGAGCAAATGAGACGTCTGTGCGGGAGCGTGACTGTGTGCACTGAGCTGTGAATGAGGTTGTCCATTGATTAAGCAAAAGTTCATTATAGGTGGCAACTGACTGAAAACTATTCGGTCTAACTTGAAATCAATTTCCTGAA
Source organism: Enteromius afrohamiltoni (assembly GCA_034779775.1). NCBI lineage: Eukaryota > Metazoa > Chordata > Actinopteri > Cypriniformes > Cyprinidae > Enteromius > Enteromius afrohamiltoni. Next base: position 29,803 of record JAUYWG010005840.1, read on the forward strand.
TTCCTGCATTCAAAAACCCTTTAAGATAAACAGTTTGAAGCTCAGGCCCTCATGCGCATTCAAAGCTGGAAAGGACTGTGAAATCTTCCCATTCCTGTTCCTAAGAAACAGGTACTTACACGTTATAGTGTGTTTTATGTTGCTTTAGTTACTTTGATAAGGTGGAAATCAATGATTCGCAGAAGGGAGTGTGTGCCGGAGTGAAACAGCATACAGAAACTGAGACAAGCAAAACTGGTTTTATATGTATTTATACTCATATTTATTGCTCAAAGAAACAAATGTTACATAAAAATGTTTCAAATTCCATGAGATAAATCTAGTAATAATATTAGCGTAATAAGAGTAGGCTTTTTGAGATCACATGACTGGAAACACTGATTGACTGGTGACACTACGACTACTCATTCTATAGCGAGTTGTGACGTAGCAGACAGCATATTTATTTTCTAACTGACAATACTTATATCTACTTATTTCTAAAAAAAAAAAAAAGTTTATTTTTTTCTATATTCAATTTCCTTTTTTGCTAAAAAAACAACAAAAACACACAACAAAACAAAACAAAAATAGCTACTTGGTATTGCGTAAAAAAAAAACACTATTTTTAGTCTTTACACTTTTTTTGTTGTGCTGACCACTTTTTGACTTCCATAATGGTTGAAAATGAAATAAAATAAAATAAAATTGAATTGAATTGAATTGAACTGAACTGAATTTAATTCAATTCAATTCAATTCAAAGAAATTGACACTTTTCTTCAACACGGATAAATTAAACTGATGTAAAAAGGTTTTTTATGCAACACTTTTAAATTATGCTAAAACACTTTCTTTTATAGCCCACATATTTGTTTGAAAACAAAGTTCACGGACATGTTATTTATCAACTACCTGATTATATTTTTCTGCAGAGTCAGTAAGATGTCATATGATGATGGTCACTTGTTACACATTTAGCTCTAACTACTAAACATGGGGGTGGAATGAGGGAGGGCAATGTGAGAAGAGCGATGGGGGACGTGCATAAACAGGAAATGATGGGGCACTAAAGAGGCAAAACAATTTTTGTTCGAGGCGGTTGGCTGATCAGAAGAATCCTTAGTAGCCACACAAAATAAACACACACTCACACACAAAGGGGTGGTAAACCAGTTGGATGGATCCCTCAACTGTCTACATCAGCCATGTGTTCTGAATGCTAGTGTACACACATTAATACACAAGGAAACATTTCGAAGTTTATCCCCACTCGCTTAAAATGCAACCTTAAGATGTAAAATAGCACCATCAGATATTATCTTTTAAGTCATTAGCAACATTATAAAACCTGGGCACATGATGCATTGTGGGTAGGCCATAAAGCAGGGTGAGGCTGTGTAGAGTCAACATGCTTTGAGAGGGTGCAAAGTCTGCATTTATAACCTTATCAATGTCCACAATACACATCGAAAACCTTGTTCTTTATCGAGTTCAAGTTTGTCTTCTGTACTTCCTCAAGACAGAGTGTGTTGGTAACAGAAAAACGGGGACAAAGTTAGATAAACATGACTGAAACTTACACTAAATAAATTATTACAAGGGACAGTTGGTAGAAGTGTGTGTGTGTGTGAGTGTGTGTTGGGGGGGTAAAGACAGACTGTGAAAGTTTGTTTTAGTTTTGCACTTATTGCGTCACACATCGCTGGTAAACGTAACTGGAAATTCAGGTTTAACTTCAGCACTGTACGAATACATGAATAGAATAAAAACACACACGAACACGCAAACAAAGACACGCTCTGACTTTCTATACTAGTAATACATCTGACCTACAGTAGATCTCTTAGTCAAGGTCATATGATGGTGACTGCTTAAGAGCTTTAAATAACTCCAGACGCGGAAGAGCCATATTGAAGTGTAATACATACAGGGTGACTTTAAAACAATGAGATTAAAAGTATAATTGGTCCAGTACCTTGCCATAGCACTAAGATATTGGACCAATAGAGGATCTAAAAATAAACACAAATAAAATATTTCCAAACTCCAGTTATGAAATATTGTAGCAAGTGTTAAAGGGTGACGCATTTGCAGGTTGCACAAGTTATATAATCAGATTCGTTTTTTCAGTTAACAAGTAAAGTAATGCTTTACTTTCAAATTTGGAACAAAATATCTGAGGTACTTTTTGAGGTCTTTATGTTGGAAGAAACAGGGAGTGAGGTGCACAGGCTGAGGTACTTCCTTCAGCCTGAGGTTTATTCATTTCACTTTTGGTATGAAAGCGCCCTTGCAGTTGCCAGAAAGATAACTTTTATGTTTTTTTTTTAAACAAATAAGCAAACTCAGCCCAGATGACCAAAAGTAACATAATGCATTACTTTTCTTTAAGTACAGTAACACAATTAGTTATTTTTTGTATTACAATATTGTAATACATTGCTTTTAAAAGTAAATAATAATAATAATAATAATAAACTACTTATGGCACTAAGTGGAAAACACTGTATAATTTCCCCATCTGAAATAACTACAGTAGTTGCATTCTGAATCCATTTGTTACAATGTCTGAGACATTTCACATTCTGTTCAGGTAAATGATCCTCAGATTGTTTGACTTAAGGATCACACTGCATTCACAAAATAACTCTTTTTATGTTTGAAACACAAAACCAAGATAATGAAACCTGTAAGATTTCTGTTCCTCCATTGAATGTCCTTTCTGCCAAAGTTTGACTCTCCAAAAAATTCATAGATGCCAGTGTATATCAAGTGGTTTAATCCAAGTCTTCCAAAGAGACATGATCTTTTTATATGATGAACAGATATAATATAGCCATTATTTACATGCATATAAAGATTGATCAATGCATGACGAACACACCAAACATAAGAAGCAGAAATTGAAGTATACTCACTCAACACACAACAGCAAACCTTCACGTCAAGTGAGCATATTTGAGCTTCATTTGGTGTACTTTGTTGATCAGTGTTAATATGTGAATAAAATAATTTAAGAAGACTTGGATTGAGACCTGATTCATATTTATAATATCTTTATGAACATTAGCATCAAAGTTTAAGTATAAAGGACTTTCAGTCTCAGGTTTCATTAAAATATTGAGCTTAGTGACCAATTTGGTAATTATTAGCATGCATATTGCTAGAATATTAGCCATTTATTAGAAGTAAGCACATATTGATGCTTTAATCTACATGACCTTATTCTGCAAATGTAACGACTACCTTACTAAGTATTAATTAGGTTAAGTAAGAGCTAATTAGGAATTAATTGAGGGAAAAGTGAATTAAGAGAAAAGCAGTTGATTTTTTTTACTACTTTGTTTTTCTGGTTGAAAAAACAACGTTGAAGGTCTTACTGGAAGGACAGGGTGTACTTGGAAACAAGTGTCTGAGTCTTTAGTATCAGTGCAAAAAGGATGACATGTTTCAAATAGTTTCATTTAAAAGAAGACAAACTGCAAGGGATCATTGCTTACCCTTTCATTCCACATTTACACACTCTATAGCAGATGAACATACAATTTAACAATATTAACACATCAGTCCAGATTTTGTCCTGTTTGTTGGGTTCAATGAACGAGGCCTATTATTACTCACTACAACAAAGAAAAGAATAAAGGGGAGAGAGAGAAGAGTGTAATGAAGCGGCATAAAAGCATTAGCAAGACAGAGAGAAATTGAGCGACTTGATTCAGACAAGCATAACTTGTATCACTATAGAGACTAGTTTATGTGTATGTGTGTGTGTGTGTGTGTGTGTGCGTGTTTGTGGCACACGGTGGGATATCCCAAATTAAGCCTTTGGTCTAAAAGAGCTCCGCCCCTCAGAAGTCACTATTAATCAAAGTACCTGGAGGAGAACCATGCTGAACACACACACACAGACGGCTCTACTAGTCTTTCTATAGAGACAGTGTAAGAATGCATTCATTGTGAAGTGCAGGTATTTGGTGTGTGTTAGAGAGAGAGATGGGAAGAAAAGCAGAAGGGAGAGAGAGGAGATCCTGTTTCACTCACACACACACACACTTGTCCAGATGTCTGTCAGGGTTAAAGTCATGCTGAGGAGGTCACATGATCAGTCATATGACCTTAAGAACACAGAAAGAGAGGTGACCTGTCTTGCTCTCTCTCCATTTCCTTCTTTATATCTAATAGTATGCAAGCTAGAAGTCAAAGAAGGCTGACTGAAGTGCTGAAGGTGGATGAATAAGAAATGTGTGTTTCCCACAAAGAGGAAACAAAACTACTGAGTCAATAAAGGATGTAGAATTGAGAAATGTCGCTAAACCGTAAAATTCTATTCAATTTAGAGTTTGTGAGGATTAAGAATGTTAGTAAAATATATATATTTTTATGCTTTTTACCCTGACGTTAAGGAAGGATATTTCTATAACTATTCAAAGGCCATTACTTAAATAATTTGCATTTTTATAAGAAAATAGTCATTTCTTTGTCATTGAATGGAAGGAAGAATTGCAAGATTTTTTTTTTTTTTATTAATCAATATAATAATAAACAGTAATATTTTTTTTTTTACTTATTACGAACTTTTATGATTTCAATTATTAAAATATTTGCATAATTATGGAAAACATTGCATGAATATTTGACTTAAAACATTTAAAAATATATCATGAAAATTATTATATAATTGACATTAACATTAACATTAAGTCAAGTTTAAGACAGATTGTTTAACATGAAAATAAATAAAGCAACTTTAAATTGCTCTGGATTAAATTCATTATAAGGTTAAACTGATTTACAGAAACTAACTGAAACTAACAGCATTTCTGCTTCAGAAGTTTAGACAAGAAACACAAGCCAAGAATCTCTGTCTCAATGTTTACACTCATAACTCACAAGACAAAATCTATTTTTTTAGGATATTTAATGACAAATAATTTCAATATTTAAAAACTGAAATACATATTAATCCTAAAAAAACACACATGCACCTGAATATTGTACTTTCTGAGAATCAGATAAGCAGCTGAATGGAGGCAGAGAGAACTGGTTTAAGTCAGAACCACAGCCAATCAGATTTCCAACACACACACACACACAAGTGTACGCACTACTGGGCCCCTAAATGTCTGTCACCAAATAAACATGCCTACACATTTAACAGATGCAGTATTTAGAGTAACAACAGAGAGTCACATGACCACCAAGACACGCACACACAGAGACAGGTTGTCTTTTCATTGTACTCACCTGTGTCAATTCTTTTCAACTTCTTAATTTTATTTCTTTTAAACTACATCCCCCACAATGCAAAGTCACAGTGTGCTCATTCGGCTCTCAAGACCCCTGACCTCTTTACCCCCTACGTGAAGTAAACCCTTCATAGGCATTCACAAACACACACAGATTTATATAGATGACCTTGACTTTTAATTTTTTGTGGGTATAAACATATTATAATTACTACCACGACTGACTACTATTACTAATAGAAAATGTTTAGTAATATTAGAAGGGAAAAAATGGCTTATCTAAATTATCTTTTTCCAATTAAATAAGTCCATTGCTCTCCCCCAAAAGGAGGTTTTGTAGAATTTAGCTCACTTCTGCAGACAAAATTATACTTCAACAGCTAAGTAAACACACCCACCCACACACACGTTAACCTAGTTATCTAGCTATTCTTCTTGCATAAAGTTAATTATAATAGAAACAAACTAGCCCTAACCCTAAATGACAGATTTGTTTATGGCATACAATATGACGTATGAGTCACTTTTACCTTTTGGATATTCCTAAAGTGAGGTTTTCCTCAGAAGTAGCTGCTTTTTTGGAGATAACTTAACATCACAAAGTTGTAGCTGAAACACTTCCCTATTACAGGTTTTAAGATCAAACTTCTATACATTGTTGGTACAAAAACAAGATTCTACGGCTCTAGAAACAATTATTTGCTTATGACACTGTGATTAATCTGTAAAGTGAAGTGTGTGTCTTGTCCGTTCATGTTGTGCCATTCCCCTCTGAAAAAAGTACACGTCTACACTCATTACTTTAAACGTCCAAACTCTAGAATGGGCCTTTAGATCTTTTTTATTCATATTTTTTTCTCTAAGATCAAGCCATCTCATTGTCAGAAACCTGACTCTCTCACACACACTAAATTATAGCACACCCCCTGAGTGCAGTTACACAACACACACACACACACACACACACACGAAAGACCCGCAGAGCAACTTTCAACACAGTTTTCGCAACACAAGGACATTCTAACCGTAAGATGGAAAAAAGAAAGAAAAAGAGAGGGAGGGAGGGAGGGAGGGAGGGAAAGAGAGATGTCAATTTAACTCTATGAAAATAAATAAGGGCAGAGGGGAGAACGTGATCGCGGACCATCTGTGAAAAGATGACACACAGAGAACAAGGAAGGAAAACTGACAAAACATGAGACGGTAAAGGAGAGGATCACAAAAAGACATGTATAGGAACTTACCTGCGCTTTAAGTAGCTGTCAAAGAGAGTCTGTGTGTTGCATTAATCAAAGGCACAGCAGATCAGTCACATTCATCCCTGTTTCTCTGTATTTCACCCGATAGCGTGTCTGTTCTCACAGGTCTTGACAGTCCACAGTGATGAAAAAACTAAGTTTCTCTTCTTTTTCTCTTTTGGTTTCTGTCTCCAAACTGTTTCACTTCCCTCGTCCCTGCTGTTCGTTCCCCTGCTTGTCTCCTTCACTGGCAAGGAGGAGGAGGAGGAGGGAAAACGAGGGAGACCGGGCGGAGAAAGAGAGAGAGAGAGAGAGAGAGAGAGAAAGAGTAATTAGCGCTAGTCTCTGTACCTGCCTCTCACTGACATAATCTTCACATTCCTCTGCTGTGAGGAAGAAAAAATCTGTAGGAATACTGAACCAGTCTATGATGCCAAAGGTCAAAAACAAACTTTTACAAAACTTGTATATATAAATAAGGAATATGAAATCTTCAGAAACTGCTAAAAAGAAAGAGTGTGTGTGTGTGTGTGTGCGTGTCAGTCTGTGTGTACAGCAGTTAGTACCGGGAAATGTCTCACATCTTTCTCACTGGGCTGGTCCGAGCAACCTGTTCCTTTCTCTCTCTCTCTGTATGTGTGTGTGTGTGTGTGCACCTCAGAAACTCACCAAACCAGAATGCTTCCAGCCTCTCGGATTGGAAATGCTATCCTCCCTGAACCTGGAGACAGGCCAGAGCAACATTCCACACACACACACACACACATATACACCTTACACATATCAGAGCTCACCATCCCATTAGATTTCTCTGATTTACATAAAAAAGGCCTGTGACACAAAAAAGTGACACAAAGATAAACACACACTGTTTCTCATAGACCTTTGGGAAAAAATTAATTCCACCTCCAAAATAACCATTTCACCCAGTTCACTGACCTCTAGCTCGTGTGTGTGCGTATGTGTATTTCAAATTAAATGAATGAATGAAATTTGGTGTTTAATGTCATGTATGCAAAATAAACCATAAATTTACCAAGAAACAACACTTCTCCAAAAAAATGCTATTAATTAATTAAATTCTCCTATATCATCATAAACTTGCAGGTACAGTAACACTTTATTTGAATGTGACATACCGTATAGTTACGTGAAATCACTACTGTTAATTGCAATGAAATCCTGGGTTTTAAACTTCTTAAACATGGAAATATTCTTCAAAATATCTTCCACAGAGGAAAGTTAGTCATACACTGTAAGTACCGTAAATATACTGTATATTGTAAATATTGAAGTATATATTAAAAAGAAAATACTATTTCGGTCCCTCTACAAAATATCAGGTTCGCTGTTCAGTGTATATGTGTTACTTGCTGTTTTTATGGATTAAAAATTACTAGCAATTCTTTTTTTTCAGGATTGTAACTACATAAGAACGTTCTTTTTTGGTGTGAACTACCCCTTTAATAACATTCACTAATAAGCGCCATTGTTTTCCCAAGCAAACAAATAGTTCATCTTATAACTAGTCACTAATTAGAATGGTTGTCTAAACCATTGACAAAAAATAAATGAACCAACCCCCATGTGTGAAATACAAGTCTCTGAGAAGAGTTCTATTTATTCTCACACACAGAAACGCCTTTCATACAATCAATGCATTCAACACACCTCCTTCTCTCTCAATAGACAGACAATGCAGAGAGAAAACAAGAGACAGAGAGAGAGATCGGAAACACTTCCTCAATGTTGGACATGACAAAGGCTTGCAGGTGAATTTCACATAAGCAAAAGCAGTAGGAGTGGACAAAATTACATTCCTCATCTCTGGTTGCAGAGTCACTGGGCACTACAGTGACACAGCAAAATTAACACGTAATAGACCAGGAACTTCTACGAGCTTCCATACATCCTAGTAAACAAATGGCATATTTAATCTAGTATTGGATAACATGAACGTAAAGATGAAGTTGCGCCACAAAAATGAATAAATGCAATCAAATTGTTATCTGAAGGAGGATGTGCTGGCGCGATGCAACTAAGCCAAACTGATAAATAAGGTATACTAGAAATTCATAGAACAATTTCTGTACAGAAACACAGAGAGAAAAAGAAATGAAATATTAAAAGAGAGGAAGAGAGAGAGAACATAGGGTCAGTGTGCTTTAATGAGCAGTTTTTGTTCTGTTACTGGGTGGATTTAAGACTCTGACCATTAGAATGTTAATCTGTTTAAAGCCAATCACACTCCTGCCTGGAGAGGGGGAGTACAATCACACACTTTCTCCCACACGCATTCATTTACATTCAGCCCAAAAACATACACACAATAGGTCATTTGCAGACCCAAAACATACATACTCCACCCCCTCAACACACAACACATACACACACCCAAAAGAAATATTTATAGCTTGAATGGAATTTTCATTTACTGTAAAGTTTAAAAGTATTGGGATGGTTAGTAGTTAATAGTTCTGAAAAGTCTTTTGCTCACGATTTATTATGTCTCATGTTTGTTATGTGGTTTATTTATTTTTTATTCTGAACAGAAACCACTCCAATGTGCTGATATGCAAATGTTGGTAAAGCATTTGTTTATTAGAAAAAGGCAATTTTTTTATTTAAGAATTACGGACACTGTTTTTTTTTTCAGGATTCTGTGATGAACATAACATTTTAAAACAAATTTATTTTAAATTATGATGATTTGTAACAAATGTCGTTACTGTCACTTTTGGATTACTGCACCGTCGATGTATAAAGATATTAATTTCTTTCAAATAAAAATAGTTGAAAGGTAGGAAGAAATCCTTAAGTTCCTTTCACTAAAAAACCTAAAAGAGACACTGAACTTTGTATTGCAGAAATTCTTGGCACAACTAAGCAAATGTGAAATGACTGTTTATGTGAAATGATTAGGGTATCTTTCTCCATATGAAAAAAACAAAACAATTAAAACTACTTAATATCATTGCTGTTTAAAAAAGAAAAGAAAAAAACAGAGATATACAGATACCTAGATTGTAGAAATATTGGATAAAATGTTAAATGTTACGTATTAATTATCTTTCAGTCCTCCCCATCATTGTGCGTTCCCAAATCTACATTATTAAAACAGTTTAACTTGATTCCAGAGATCGGGGATGTGGATATCAGCTCTTCATTTACCACAAACTTTCCCACTTTAAAAAAAAAATGAACAAAATAGCAAAGAGTATATTTTGACTGTATGCGGGTGACCTTGTCCTCTGGCTGCACTTCTGAACTGTTATCAAAGCTGATCCCTCTTTGTCTCAGCCTTGCACAAATCTCATACATATAACTCTATACTCTCATATCCCGAGACAGGCTTACTAAAAAGTAAACTTACAAGCAAACTTGCAGTAAAATAGATGGAACATCATCTGCAGTAGACTGCATCTGAAAAGTAAGCTTAAATGGGTATAAACGCATAGCATAATCAGCAATACTGCATCTAAACAGTACAATTACAGGCCTCCATTATACTAAGAATTTGTAGTATAATAGATGTAACATAATAGGCAATACTGCACCTACAAAGCAAACATGTAGAAACATATTTGAATGTAATCCGCAATACGGTCTAAAAGGTAATCTTATGAGTAAACTTGTGGTAAAACAGGCAAACTAAAAAGTAAAGTTACTTAAAATTCTATCATGAATAAGGAAACTAATGCTGTGTTGTTCTTTAGGTAAGGATGGCGTATGTGTGTAAAAGGGGATATTTGGGTTGTGTGTGTGTAGGGGGGATTGTGGGATGAAAGCAGGGCGCGCGTGCTTAAACCTCTGCGCTGTTAGAACAATCGTTCTCCTCTCCATCCCGACCCGCTTTTCAGATTAAGTTTATTGCACAAATTCCACATGAGCTTACAGCACAACGTCCGATCTAACGTCGTCAAAACACACTCCTGCTAAACCTAGTTTAAATTAGAAATCATACAGACCAAATCCAAATCGACGTTAGAAAAAGAAATCCATTTTACATTTATTTTGACGCATTTACTTTTATCTTTGAGGATACGATAAGTTCATTTCTGTGAGATTTGGCAAACTTCTGGAGACGACTTTTAGCAACTGTGTCCCCGGAGGATAGTTAGAATGTTCCTAAAGCTAGAACGACACAAAGAGGCATGGTGTGAGAGGGTTTCATTCCAGTAAATTGTGTTTTGTGTGTAAATGAGTGCTCAGGCCCAGCTGACACAACACTGAACATTCTGAGATAACACAAGCCTTCTCTTCTTCCTCCAATCACTTTCACAAAGCCATCTAGTGGTGTACAAAGCTACTCGCTTTTCAAGTTTCAGTTATCGAGTTCAAAAGTTTCTCCATAATGACCTAAATAACATGAATAGTCTTTGCATAAATCTTTTTATTTTCTCACTACACTACCTCTGCGTAGGACACACACAGTAAATCTTTAAAGATGGCTGGGAAGACACTAGAAAGCAGCATTTAAAAGGACAGATCAGCCCAAAATTTAAACTCTGTCACCATTTACCCACCCTCATGTCATTCGAAATGTGCCTGAGTGACTTCATAAAAAATATTTTTTTGTGTATGTGTGTTTATATATTTTTTATATAGTGCATAAGTCAATGGTAACCAAAACTGTTATCTATTATAAACTAAAATCTTTTGATATTCTACAAAAGTCAAGCAAGTCTTAAATTCTATTACTGTGAGCAAATCATGAAATAATTAAAGTAAGTTCATTTAAATATTAACAGCAAAACATTAATTTTAAGCATACATGTAGTGTTTAATGAAACAACAAATTGGTGAAAATAGATTTCATTTGTTTAGATAATAAAACTTTCAGAAGAAATCTACACACTAGTCTTTGTGTCACTATGTGACATTTATCTCACTTCATTGCCACATGAATTTATTGACCTTGCATTTGGTATACATGGTATAATACTGGTACCGCTTCATTTATTACACAAATTTGAAGAATCCGAAATGTTTACTGACACTTTTTTATACAATACCATTTAAAAAGGCATTCCAGTTTCATTCTCTAGTTTCAGTTGTTGCCCATTACAAAGTAACCAGATTTTAGAGACAGTGTGGCAGGTTCTATCGATGCTTGTCAGCAGTTTCCATTAGATACTCTTTTCTGTTCTTGGAACAAAACCTTTTTTTAGCAACGACTTTCACTGTGTTGATCACTTGTTGCTAAGTGTCTGCTAATTTCAGCGGTAAACGTATTTATAATCATTCTGAACACTGTTCATCATGGATATACTGTACTTCTGAGGCAGCCAAAGCCAGAGGTCAAAGTGTTCACATTAGGGTTCAGAGGCCAAACCAGCAGCAAACTCCACCAAAGTACGTGTAGGTCTTCCGGACATTCCTTTTCTCAGGTATGGAACTTCATCCTTATTGGTCATGACTCCGGCAATGTCGAGATGAGCCCAATGATCAGCTGTCACAAACTCTCTCAGGAAGGCTGCAGCAGTGCAGGCGCCACCCGAACTGTGAGGTCACACACCAGTTCAGTGTTATGGCAACCCAAAACAAGCACAGTAATTACTACAGATTACAGAACAAATACAATGCCGCCCAAGAGTTTGGAGTTGGTAAGAATTTCAAATGTTTTTAAAAGAAGTCTCTTTTGTTCACCAAAGCATTAAAAAAAAAAAAAATCTGAAATAAGGTAAAAAAAAAAGGGTCTACTCTTCTTCTATTTTCCCTTTCATACGCTCTTTTAGAAATCATTCTAATACTGTAAAATGGTGCTTAAGCAACAATTTTGTACTCTGCTTTAAATCTATTTAGTGCATCCTTGGAAAGACCCACACATTTCAGAATACATTTCTCTCTCCAGTATAGACATTTTAGTTTCTGCTAAAACAGGAAGCTGGGTTCAAAAGAGAACAATGCAGCCAACATTGCATTTGGTCAGACTATGTACTGCATTTGATATGAATTATATATGAATATATATATATATATATATATGTTATTCCAATATAAAAATCAACTGTTTCTATAATAATAACATACTTTAAAATATAATTTATTTCTGTGATGCAAAGCTGAAGAAAGAATGTTGGCAGTAGTTATTTTTTGGAAATGGCAAAGGAGGAATAAAAAGTTAAAAAGAACAGCAAATTCAAATTTTATTCAAATTCTAAATATTTTCTAACAAATTAAATCTTTGGTATCACTTCTTATTAATTTAACACATCCTAGCTAAATAAAAGTTGGAATTTCTTTCACCCTAAACTTTTGTGTATATTGTTAGAAAACATTTCTATTTTACAAAAATACTCCTCTTTTTAACTTTTAAATTATCAAAGAATCCTGAAAAAACAATCACAGGTTCCAAAAAAAATTCAACAGCTCAACAGATTCCAGCACTGATAATGCATAAGCATATTAGAATAACTTCTGAAGGATCATGTGACACTGAAGACTGGAGTAATGAAGCTGACAATTCATATAATATATAAATATCAGTGATGAGCGGGTTGACCCGAAATGTGCCCGCGGTTATGAGTCATCCAAAAATATTTTAAATGATATTTGGGTCGCGGTCGGTCGGGCCTACACTTTATTGCCTTAATTACTGGCGCAAAGATGACGCACAAGCTCATTCTGCATGTAGAGATGGAGGCGGCAAGAGAAAAGGTGAAGACTGGGGAGTGAAAACTCCGCAAATACACAAATAGAAAGAGCAGGAAGTGAAAGTGTGGGAGACATTTGCCGAAATAATGAAAGATAATGACCAAAGTGCTGGCTTTGTCCTGTGTAGGCTACCTTTTGAATGTTGAGCGTTATTAACTGTTGAATAAAAGCTGACGCGGGACAAAATTCCCGATTTGCCAACACACTGAACTGAGCAATGCCATTGTATCATTTTAATAGGTTACTTTTAAACACATATAGCTCAGTAATGTCAGTTTATGTATTTTCTGAGAGGGGGTGGGATTTCTGTTGGGAAAGTCGGGGGAGAGACGCACACTTTAAACTGAGCACCACGTCAGCCAGCACACCATTTGAAAAAAAAATGCGGGTCAGGAAGCGGGTCGTGGATACAATTTTTTTTTTACTTTTCTTTCGCGGTCAGAGTTGCGGTCGGTTTCGGGGTTGTTTATACATTGACCCGCGCATCACTGATATATATATATTGTATAAAATATATTATATTATATAAAATATTGTGAGAGTTCATATGTACCGGCTATATTTTCCAATGTTGTTCAGATCTGCCAGTGCGCTCTCTGTTATTTGTTTGGTGTAATGGTGAAACAGTGGCATCCTCCACACCCTGTCACCAGTAACAATGCTTGCCTAGGAGTATACAAAACATATGAAGGCATTCGTTTCCATAAAGCCATACAATATGAAAGAACAACGCCAATGAAGAATGGTATTCCAGTCATTTTGGCATTCAGATTACTGACGTTGTTCATTACCTTATGCAGCCGTTCCCACAGCCAATCAGAGTTAGTAAACACGCCTGCAGCAGCAGAACCTAAGGCCACATCCATGGCACCTGCCAGAGAAACAAATACAGAGAGAAACCATTAATACAGTATAAGCATGTTAACTTGAAAGCATCAATGCAGCTTGAGAGTTGGTACCTGTAAGCGTAGCTGCATTGATTATTGCTCTGGGCTTGAAACTGTGAGCATAACACAGAGCATCAGCCAAAATCAGTCTGCCCTCCGCATCAGTGTTGTCAATCTACCAATGAAAAATTTGTATTTCTTACAGAGAATATCTATTAGTCAGAGACTATATGAACTGCTATATGACTGCTCTCTGATGGCACTTCATTTTATAAAGCTCCATAAAGGCTAACTGTGTCAATATGTTAATATAGATTCTTGTGCTGTCAAATGATTATTCATGATTAATTACATCCAAAATAAAAGTTTTATTTAATATTTAAATCTTACTTAACTTCAGCATTTACGTAATGTTGCATTTTTGTTTAAAGCATATTTTAGTTTCAGTTTGACAGAGATAAAACAATAATTTTTGGCGAACAGGCCAGAAGAAACTCCGGATAACTTTTTTTAAATATATATAATAATAACATTTGATGGAGATGTCAAACAGTAACATACAGTCTCTGTGCGCATACCAGTGCCATATGTGCAAGAAGAGAATACCTGAATGGTTTTGCCATTTTTGGCACGGACAACATCGCCCGGTTTGTTTGCTTTTCCACTAGGCATGTTTTCACAGAGTGGTGCCAAACCTGAAATGAGAAACATGTGGTTAATTTGTGTGCCATTGGTTGCAGCCGACAGTGTCTATGACAGTGGACAGACCGATAATATTGATGGGGAGTTTTAAAGATACTGCAGTCACAACAGCAGAACACACAGTGGCTGCTCCACCCATATCTGCTCTCATGGCATCCATGCCTGAAGAAGGCTTCAGAGAGATCCCACCACTGGAATGAGACGGACAAACCAATTACTTGCTTCAAATTCACAACTACTGACATTTTTAGGTGCAGATGTAGATACCTGTCAAAGGTGATTCCTTTTCCCACCAGCACAAGAGGAGGCTGTGCAGAGTCTAAACTGCCTTTGTAATGCAGCTCCAGAAAGACAGGGGGCTCCTCTGAGCCTTTAGACACGCTTAGAAAAGCCCCCATTTGCTCACTCTCAATCCAAGACTGAGGCCTTCAAAATAAAAGGGAGAAACAAACACAGAAGAGGGCTATGCTTTATCATTAATGAAAAGGATGACAGACTTCAATGAACTTTGACACTACCTCTTGTGGACAGCCACTTTGTCAGCAAAGGGTGAGAGTTTCTGCTCTATAGTGTCTGCGAACACTGTGGGAGTGATGTGATTAGCTGGAGCTTCCATTAGTTGTCTTGCCAGGTTCTGCCCGTCTCCATACAGAAGACCTTTCTGCCATTCTGCTGAATTCACACTGGAAACCAGAGCCAGAATTCTTAGGATGAGTGTAAGGGGCCCCATGCATGCGTCTTTATTATAAATCATTCAATAAATTTCCTAATATATGCATATCTGTGTTTTTATATACCTCCCGTATGGCTGGGTTGTGACACGGACCTTCTTCTTGGTTTTGAGCTCATCATACTCGAAAAGCCCGAGCACAGCGCCCTCTGCTGCTGACTGGCCATCTCCACAAGGGTCCACCTCCACATGAGCTACTTCCAGATCCTGAAGCTGTCTACAGCCCGCTGTACAAATGCAGGAAAACATTTTAGAGCGATTTTAAATAGTGGATTAAACACTGTTGTCAATTTTCAATACACGCATTCGGAAAAACGTGAACTACTTAAATGAAACTTCAACATATATGTATTTTTCTGAGTTCCACAAGGTTACAATTCCATTATGTGTTACATTAAGATGTTATTTTTAAAATAGAAAGCAGAATGAACCACCTTCAATACTCATTCTTTCTTCATTTTATTTATGTGAAGTCTAATTTCTAAAAAAAATAAGTAATATTGAAATATATTGAAACAGCAGAGCTTTTTTTAGGTTTCTTTGATGAATAAAAAGTTAAGAACAGGATAATCTGAAATATAAATCTTTTGTACTATTAGAAATATATAGATTACTTTTACTGCTTTGGCTATTTTCATGGCAAGTATAACAAAAACAATAAAAAACAGCAAACAAACAAAGAAAAAAAAACTTTTTCTGGCAAAATTATACTTAATTACTTAGTTCACTTCATAAACATTCTTCATTTCTACATACACTAAAATTGAGACAGTCCACCAAAACATTTATTATATGTACATATAGATATAGATATATATAGATATGGCTGTTTCTTTATACACTTATAATCCTCGCTCTCACTCCTAGAACTTCTTCTGTTAGTACTTATTTTCTTTTTTATCTCTTAATTTGCATGTTTGTATGTTTCAGCACAGTTTGAGGAGTACTTCTCAGCCAGAAAGAACATTTCACTGTATGTTGTACCAGCTATAACTACATGTGACAAATAAAAATCTTGAATCTACCTGATACAGCTGCACGGATGTTTTCCTTACAGTTGTCCCAGTTTTCTTTTCCACACACACCTGTGCCGCCCTTACCAAGTCCAACCACAACTACACTAGGGAAATCCTTCACAAGAAAAGGACATTTGTAAGAGTTTACTGATCATCAAGCATCTCAAGGACAGTCAAGATCACGTAGGAGTGAGTTCACACCTGATGTAAACCATAGAAGATCCTGCTCTTGCCTTTTTTTAGGGCAGGTCCAGATCTACAGAGCAGAGAGGAGGAATTAAAGAACGGACGGTGCTAAAGAAAAGACGCAAGAGGGTGCAAAATCGAAGAGAGGGATGCAAAGGTCAAATGAGTGACTTACATCGACAGCATTTCTGACAGTTTTCCTGAGATCGACCTGTCAAATGCCGCTGCAGCCTCCGTGAAAGGCATCCTGTCATTGTCTGCCCGTTTCTCATACACGCCAAGAACTAAACCCTAAATAAACCCATTCAAACATAGCAATAAAAGCAACAAGGACGGCTTGTCAGTGGCCTGTATGTACAGACTAACGTTACAGAGACACATTTAACGAATTATGAAACTTACTTTTCTTGCGCTGGAAGCGGTTTTAGACTTCGAAAAAAATCGACAGTTTTGTTTTCGGGCTACAGTAAGCACCACTCTTCTGAATGGTTTCAACATTGTCTCTAAATGTATAAAACTGACTCAATCGCGATTAAGAATACAAATCTAAGAAAGCGACACGTGACATAAAAGGTTGAAAATCGCACGCAGGCGCAGCTACTGACGTAAACAATAGGCGACGTTTTATTTCAAAATAAAAGTCGTAAAAAAATCAAAGTCATACAATTTAAAGAACTTGAGATCTGCTTTGCCCTCTGTATTTATAAATAAAACATCTCTGGTAATTTTATAATTCATTGAAATTCAACCAAACTTATTTCTGTTAACATGAAATTGAAACAATACAAACAACATGCACGTTGCATTAGTTCACATCATAAACACTTTAAAACCAGCTTGCTTAGGACTAACTTTTACATATTTTAATCTTAAATAATAAAACAGGACATTCAAATGAAGTATTGAAGTAAAGGAATATCGTGTTTATATTTTAAATAAAAACATATGAGTTGACTTCAGTTCAGCAGTTTAGTATCTGCAAACAACCTTAGTGCGGGTTTGTTGGCTTTCAAAGTTAGGTCATTTTAAATTTGCTATTAAATGTTAATTAGCTATTAAAAACATGTGATTTTACTCTATTTCATCGTACCTTTTTAACACTGCGCAATTAAAATATAATACTTGCTCCCAAACGGAAATTAAAGCATGTACAAAACTATTCAATATAGTGCACGAATAATAGGCATAGAATACGGGTATTTAACTTTTTCAAGGGGCGCGCACTCATCTGCATGCTCTTTTTTAAGTGAATGAAAGTGGCCAAACATCCTATCGAGGCTACTGCGCATGACTTTGACTGCTCGTGTGAAGTAGGCTTGGCCTAAATGTTTTTATCCTGTTCGAAACCGAAATTGACCTCGAACGGCCCCCGATGAAAGGTAAAACAAGACGAGAAGTCTAAGCTGATACTGTATGTGTTGTTACGACCACAGAGTAACGACAAACGCACATTTTAGAGGTGTGCAGATTTCGCGGCGATCAGGAGGAGCTTCCGCTACGCCTCGCGTGTCACTAGGCCCGCTGACCCACATTCGCGAGACCGCTCGGTCGAGGAAGTGCGCGAATGAAATTCGGCGTTGCAATTTTAGTTATTGCACCGATTATTCAACGCAAAGTAACGCAGCGCTGCATTGCGATCTCGGAGCCAAGGAGCTTAAATCTGACAGGCATCTATTTCGATGTGTGAGTGTGTTTTTCGGTAGGTACCAAATGTATTTATGTTGATAAAGGCGGTATTTCCGCGGTACATATGCTGCTGTGCAGGAGGAAAGCCCGGATAGTGTGATTTTGTTAACAAGTATTGAAAAGTAGTATTATCTCTTTAAGTTTAAATGTAAGTGTTTGTGCACTGACGTGACATTTCATTTCTCTTTATGACATACAAGTTTGGTTCAGTTAGGACGTCAGTGTCCTTGTTTGGAGGATTTGACTAATGTTAATGAATGATCGGTATGTTTGTTATTACAGCTGTTGTGGTTGCACTTTCCGTGTAATTATTGGTCTGAAGTGGAATGATAAGCGCAATGTTTATGTCTAACTTGCACTTTTAAATTATGTAATGATTTGGTCTGAAGCAGAACGAGTGTGACTTTTTCCGAGTCCATCCGAGTGCGTGTCCATCAATTAACCTTTCACCACTTGACTGTAGCAAGAACAGAGCCATAGTAAACTACACTGTTCATTTATCATTTCGTTTATATGTTTTGTGTCCTTCCAGGCTTTCCCGTTGGCAGGTCCTCTTCACCAATGTCTTCCCTATGCATCAGGTTTTATAACCCCAGACTGATCCATGAGACAACATTATCATGAGCTCCAGAGACAGGTAGAGCTCAAACAAACTTGCACGCTGTTGTTCAAAAGATCGTGCTCTTGTGTTCTTTTTTGATGTTGTTTTGCAAAAAAAAAAGAAAAGAAAAAGATTATTAGCCAGGCTGAATTTTGTGATTCTGAGAACAGTAATATTATAGCATTTTAAAATAACTGTCTCCAAAATGTAATTTATTCCTGTGATAGCCAAGCTAAATCATCAGCTGCCATCTCTCCCGCCTTCAGTGTCACATGATCCTGTAGATATCATTCTAATATGCTGAAAGGGTGTGCAGGAAACATTTCTTATCAATATTTAAAAGGATGTTTTTTCAGGAAACTGATACGTTATCCGTGATTCTTCAATGAATGAAGAACTGCACTTAAATTAAACGATGTAGTAGTTAGATATCGTTTATGTAAAAATTCATGAATGCATATATCAACAACCTTCTTATTAAAATGTAATTACAATTTTATATTCACCCATGCATTTTCAGTGTCCCACATTCTGCATTTACATATTAAAGAAAGTACAGCTGGAGTTTGTCAGCTGCCTTAGTCTAATTTTAAAAGCACATGGCACCTCTCTGTTTTTCTCTCTCTCTTTTTAGAAAAAAAGAGAATTCTATTACATAGACATGTAACTAAAAAAAAAAACAGGTTTTCCATCACACAGAGAATAAATGCGTGTCCTATTTTAGGGATGATGGTAGTGTTTTTGATGGGCTGATGGAGGAAGATGAGAAAGATATGGCAAAACGGTGAGTTAAATTGCTGATTTGAGTTGTTCTCAAATGAACAATTAAATATTAACTTATGAAATGTTATTGTAACAGAAATGGGTATAAACCTAGAGATCACATATATGTGATAATGAATTGGTCCCAGCTTGTAGTATGGAATAGGTTTGTTTGTTTTTTTTTTACTTCTGGTGTAGAAATGAGTATTTGTATGTGAAAACCACAAGATGTATTCTTGCATCGCATTCTTGGGTTGCGTCGCTACTAAAACACAAGTGGTTTTCTAAGTCTGCCGTTCTTCTAAACTTCTCTGAACTAGGCTTATTAATTTGGCTTATGTTGTTTGTTTTTCTCATGAGCCATAAAAAGAGTAATGGAAAATGTCAATATCATAAACGCATCATAAAACACGCTAACTTGTTTAAAAGCATTGTTTTTCCAGGTTCTGCTTGCATGCTTCTGTTGTTTGTCTAAAGGTTAATGTTTACAGTAGTAGTTTAATTCCAGTAAGTCTAAAGTGATGTTTTTATCAAGAATAAGCATTTTCAGCCTTCTCTAATGCTTCGTTTTCTCAACTTTATCATCTTTAATTACAGAGTTTCGAGAAATAAGTCAGAGAAGAAAAGGCGAGACCAGTTCAATGTCCTCATTAAAGAGCTTGGCACCATGTTGCCCGGAAATACGCGCAAGATGGACAAGTCTACAATATTGCAGAAGAGCATAGACTACCTGCGTAAGCACAAAGGTGAGGCAAATAATTACTGGAACAATTACAGATCTTTATTATTTTTCTGCTATAGCACCCATGCACACAGTGCACGTCCTGATTTCTTCCAAGTACGGTGTGTCCCTATGTCAACATATTTATATGTGATGGGTTCTAATGCTCTGCTGCTGTTGCAAAAAAAGGGAAAAGTTATCATCTTGATTTATTATGCCGCTCTGCTAGCACGCTACTCATGCGGTTTCTGCAGTATGTGTGTTGTGAGCCATATGCTAATTTTCTATGTGTGCATTGTATTCCTGAACGACCTACGAAAATGACGAAAGGGTGCCGTATAAGTCACATCATACTGCACAGAGTCCCACAATGCAATTTGCTTAACTGCCAACTCCAGATACAGTCATATCACCACAAAATTGTAATATCTTCCAGATTTTTTATTTTCTAAGTTAAATGGAGTTAGAACTGGGCTTCACTCTTGAATTAAAGGACTCCTTTTCATATCATAAAATTGTACTTGCTTATTAACCCCAAAAGCTCAAGCGTGATGTAGGCTTGGAGGAGAAAATGAGATGTTTTTCACACTAACCTAGTTTTTTTTTTTTTAACCAGAGTGCACAGGTCAAGAACTAAGCATGCATGAAAAAATTGATAGAAGGTTTGGCTAAATAAGATCCTTATTCCATGGCTGGGATCGTATAGATCCTTTGAAGTTGCATTGAAACTTAAATTGTTAAAGTTGGATCTTCAGCCGGTTGATCTCCATTGAAGTCCACTACATAGAGAAAAATCCTCATCTTATAACATTGTTTTTGAGTTACGATAGAAAGACATGTACATCTTGGATGATATGGGAGTGAGTAAATTCAAGAATTTTCCATTCCTGAGATGAATGCATTCTTTACATGTGCTGTATAAAGGGGTAAAGTGACGACAAAGTAGTAGTTTATGTAAAAACGATTATTTTCAATTGTAATATTTCACAAAATTACTGTTAACAAGTGCAGCCTTGGTAAGCTTAACTACCGTCTTAAAGGTAACTTAATTACCAACCGAAAACATAGGGATTGTAGTCTTTAAGCAACTGAAACATTCAGATCCTAGGTTCTGTTTTTAAGGAATTGTTTGTGTTCACGTGCAGAAATTGCTGCACAGTCTGAGTCAAGTGAGATCAAGCAAGATTGGAAACCCCCATTTCTTAGCAATGAGGAGTTTACACAGCTGATGCTAGAGGTATGACCCTGCTTTGGGCAACATGTGTGTTTGTATTTGTTTTTCTCTTTTTTCCTGTTGTGAAAGTTGTTTCATTCATGTGTAATGTTTTTAGTTTTTCACCCGTCACTTCTACATTTTCAGTTTATGGATTCAGTTTATGGATTTCAGTAATGCATTTTTAATTTTTTTTAGGCGCTGGATGGATTCTTTATAGTGATGCTGACAGATGGCAACATCATTTACACCTCAGAAAGTGTAACTTCGCTACTTGAGCATTTGCCTGTAAGTGAGAGTTGGCAGATAGTTTGTAGTCTAATTAAGGTTTTCAGTTCTGTCATATGTTCATATATAATCGTGTTGGTTTCAGTCGGACATGGTAGATCAGAACCTTTTAAACTTTCTACCAGTGGGGGAGCACGGAGATGTCTATAAAGTGCTGTCTTCACACCCAGACATTGAAAACCTCAACTCTGATTACCTCAAATGTGAGTATCCAATCCCAAACCTTCTATCAGATATCTGTTTTGCTGTGGTATTTACAGTATACCAGTTATTTGTGATGTAAATTAAGCAATCTTAATCTTGTGTTACACACTTTAGTTAATTGTTTATTTGGTTAAATTGTGTAAGACTAGGTGTGTGAGATCCTTTCTTAACTGCTTGAATAGCAGTCCTACACTTCTACACTTCAGTAACCAAAATCTCATTAGAGTAAGTTCGACTAATCGTCTTGTAGCATTTCAAAATGTCATTGAATGATTGGGGGGGAAAAACTCAGGAATGTTGATGTATGTTGGAATTTAGCTTTTTAAGTTTAGTCATTTTATTTATTTCTGTCAATTATATAGCTTTTTAATTTTTCTATTTAGTTTTAGTAATTTCATTACTGCAACTTACTAGTTTCAAAGGCAACATTTCCCATTTTCATTTAGGTTTTTCATATTGGAAGAGTGAGCAAATAATATTCTTTCTTTTTCTTTATGTATATTTAAGGTTTTTACTTTGGCAACAATTGCTGTTTGGTTGAAATTAAGAAAATATGTATTTTTAGCGATATACATAGTGAATGCTGGTAAAAGAGTGAAAGCATTAGCACTTAATGGTCTTGTCCTGCTTGCTACTGAGACTGGAAAAAAATATTCTATGTCGATGTCTGCAGCCTCAGCGTATTTGCACTGTATAAGAGTGACTTGAATTCATCCGCCTAATGTTTTTTTGTTGTTCTTCATTTTGTCTCAGCCAAGAACCAGATGGAGTTTTGTTGTCACGTCCTCCGAGGTTCTGTGGATCCCAAGAAACCGCCTGTGTATGAATATGTCAAGTTTATTGGCAACTTTAAGTCACTCGCCAATAGTGAGTGTTTATTTTTCTCCTAAATACTCCATATGTTGTACTGCGTTTGTTACTGGCCAAAGCAAAATGTATAGACAGCCAGTTTCTTTTATCACAAATCTCCACTTTGAATGCTCTCCCAGTGCCTCTTGCAACCCGAAATGGCCTTGAGGGAATTTTACAGCACTCGTTGCAGCCGGCCTTCGACGATAAAGTCTGTTTTATCGCGACTGTGAGACTTGCCAAACCCCAATTCATCAAAGTAAGCTGATAATCAATCATAAAATCCAAAGCAAAAATAGATCTCTATTACAAATGCTCTTCTCTGAAGGCAAACAACCCATAGACGTGCATCACAACAAAGCATTACTAGCGAAAGCATTCTAGTATTGACCTGTTTGTTGTTATTGATTGTGTTAAGGAGATGTGCGTGGTAGAGGAGCCCAATGAAGAATTTACGTCTCGACACAGTCTGGAGTGGAAATTCCTCTTATTAGATCACAGGTTTTCACACTTTACTCATAATATCACTTTCTCCATGTTCGTAACATCCAGTTTTTCCTTCATTGGGATTTCTTTGTGTTCTTTTGTTACAGGGCACCTCCTATCATTGGCTATATGCCCTTTGAGGTGTTGGGAACATCAGGCTATGACTATTATCATGTAGACGACTTGCATTCACTGGCCAAATGCCATGAACATTGTGAGTTTAAAACAAACTAACATGTATTTGAAACTTGCGCCATATTCTTCATGTGTCTCTCTTATTCTGGGTCTACTTGCAGTAATGCAGTTTGGAAAAGGGAAATCGTGTTATTATCGCTTTTTAACTAAAGGGCAGCAGTGGATTTGGCTTCAGACTAACTACTACATCACCTATCACCAGTGGAACTCACGACCAGAGTTTATCGTGTGCACGCACACAGTTGTGAGGTATGCAGAGGCGCACAGAAGACTGAAAGATACCATGAGATACCATTTTTTTTATTTTGAATGGTTTTTGCCTGTAGTTATGCTGAGGTGCGAGCAGAGCAGAGGAGAGAGATGGGTATAGATGAATCTCCCCCTGAGCTGACTGGAGATAAGGTGAGATGCTTCTGACATAGTAAACTCTCAGAAATAGTCCACTAAAGTGTTATAATGGACTTGCTGTTCAATGGCTGATCTAAGAGAGACCGTGATTAAGTTTACACTGTAGTGGTGAAAAATGTCTGTTTATCCAGTGTGAGGTTATCAGTATTGATTGAACTGAATGATTAACAGATCCATGTGTCTTATTTACTGTAAGACACTAACTTCATGTTGTAAATATATTTTTATTATATACTTGCTGACTGGAGTTGGTAAGATTTGTTTTCAGAGGGAAATCAAAACCTTTATTCAGCAAGAATCCATTAAATGAATAAGAAATGAAATTTAAGATGTTGACTAATGTTTCAAATGAATGCTGTTATCTTTTAGGTTTTTCAGGTTTTTCTTTTGACTTTGTATATATCAAAGTATCTTTTAAAAAGAAAAAATATTAAGCATCATCTATCTCTCTCCCACTTCATATCCTGTCACAATGAAGGCAAAAAAGCCCAAAAAATTGTTAAAATACAACTACTCTTACATCATTGCAAAACAAAATATTTGTAACTTTCCTCTCTCTTTCCAACAGATTTCTGGCTCTGAATCAGACTTAAACAGCTCCAGATTAAAGGAGGTTCTGGAGCGCTTCAGTAACAGTCGAACACCTTCCACTTCCTCAAGGAGCTCCCGCAAGTCTTCACACACCGCTGTGTCTGTCAACACCTGCACTTGTAAGCATTAAAAAAAAACCTGAGCCGAAAGTGTGCTCCTCTGATGTGTTCATGCTTGTTTATATCTCTTGTGTTTGTATGATTTCCTTAGCAACTCCCTCTAAGCTACAGATGGACGTGAGCACTCCCCCCCGACCCGCCACAGTTGATATGACACCCCAGCGTCGCTCTTCTATCAGCACCCAGGTGAGACTTGCGTATTCATCAACGTCAATACTTGACTATAATTGTCTTACAAAGCATTCCTAACATATGATTGTGCCTCATAACCAGCTGAGTAATGACTGGGATCTTTTTTTTTTTTTTGATAGTCCATGAGTTCTCAGAACACCAATCAGACTGAATCTCCGATTCAAATCAACCAACCGCAACCATCTCAACCACAGCAGCAGCCTAATGCCCTAGTAAGAGTTTTGTTTTGTTTGAGGTTTTTTCTGGGAAAGCCCGTTTCCACAACTGAAAAAAAAACCTCATCTCAGAATTGCGACTTTATAACTCTCAATTGCAAGTAAATATCTCATGTTAAAGCCATCTTAATTTTGACTTCATTGTCTTTTTGAATTGAGTAGAATATGGCCCAATTCTTTGTTCTACCCCTTTGCCTTCCCCTTGCCTTTTGAAATGAAGTGGAAAGGGGAAGGGTTCAAAATATTCCCCTAAGAAATGGGACACCACTACTACACTGTTATACGTCATCATTCATTATCACTAGCTCCTAACGTTACGCCAGAGGACATGTGCCAGTGTTTATCACTAATTCCAAGATGTTGGCGTCAGTCAAAGCAGTTGTGTGGATTGCAGCAATTTAAAAATTTTTTTTTTTTTTTTTGCATTTGCATTTGTCTTTAGCAAATCACATGAGACGAAGAAGACGACAATATCTTCGGCACTTAAGTCCGCTAGCAATCTTTTTTTTGTAAACGTTTCTTTATAGAACATCACTGTAAACACCGTAAAGACTGATGGTAATACACATATAATGAAAAATTGCCATAAAAATCCTTGTTAATGGCAAAAATTCTTTACATTTATGGGTCTGCTTGCTCGAGTGAGCAGCCATGTTGGAAATTTCTCTTAGCCCTTCGTGTGAAGTGAGGTCCCAAAAAATCTTCCTTTGGAGGACTATCTAGCCCTTCCCCTTCCCCCAACCCCTCCAACCAAAAGAGAATTGAGACACCCCTACACATGAACGCGCCAAACGGAGGGGTAGGGGAAAGTGTAGGGGTAAGGGGTAGAATTGTGATTGGGCCTATATGTTGAATTTATTGCCATGTACATTTTTGTGAATAGCTGAATACCTACTTCTAGTGTAGGACATAGTAGTTAGACTAAGACTACTTGTGATCCTTCTCCATGACATTTATTTTTCTGTGCTTTCTGAATGGAGTTCTCTGCACAGTTGAACGCGATGCAGCACCTCAAGGAGCAGTTGGAGCAAAGGACACGCATGATTGAAGCTAACATTCAGAAACAGCAGGAGGAACTGAGACAGATTCATGAGCAGCTCCAGAAGGTGCAGGGACAGGGAACTCCGGTACGCATGTGTAACTGTCTGAATATTACTATTGACAACTTTGTTGTTATCAAGAAACAAAAGCAGGTGAAATGGTGTCTTTCAGATGATACTGCAGCAGTCAGGTGCTGGACTGAGTGTACAGTTGCCGCAGGTTGGTGGAGCACAGACTAACATTTTAGGGATTGGAGCACAGACTAGGGTCGTAACTATACAGGGCCAAAATATAACAAGTACAGCACAGAGCGGGACTGTTCCACAGCAACAAGCAGTTCCACAGCAACAGGTTCCTCGTTCCCTCCCGCAGGGCTCTTCTGTTACACAGGTGACTTTTATTTTTTTTTTATTAATCTTTATTAAATAATGTAATGCCCAGTGTAATCTGAACTTTCAGATATAGTAAAATCAGCACCATTCACAAGTTAAGAATGCAAAGGTTTATTAAAAAAGCTTCTTAGGCTGCGTTTGTTAACTAAATAAAAATATAAATAAATACAATAATATGTCATTTTTCATTTATTGCTTTGATACTCCATACTTTAGTGTCACATGATCCTTCAGAAATCTTATATACTGATTTAAAGAAACTCTATAACTTTTTGTGCTGCTTAATATTATTTTGGAAACTGACGCATTCTACATTTATTTGTAATCAATGTAAAAACCTTTAATGACACTACAAACTTGACTGTATAGCTTGGTATTGCCTAGTAGCTTTTAAATAGCTCATTAACAATGACATAATCTTCTGTTCTCCACTTAATATGGTGACATCATCTAAATGCATGACATCATTTTTGTCTCTTTCTCGCGCTCTCATTCTCTTTCTCAGTGCGGCCCCGTGTATAATACCATGATGATCAGCCAGCCTGCCAATTCAGGTGTTGTGCAGATACCCAGCGGTCTGGCACCCAAAATAAATCAGGGAAATGCAATCAACAGGTGCGTGTCTTTTTCCTTTATATCACTCTCACAGGACAAACATGCTACAAATTCTGCAAATATTAGCATTATGTAATTATTTATTTCTTCTGTCTTACTGCGGCACTCTCAGGTTTCCTGCCGGACAGCAGTTGGTTACTAAGATTGTGACGGCTCCAATGGCATGTGGCACTGTCATGGTACCCACAACAATGTTTATGGGTCAGGTTGTGACGGCTTATAGCCCGTTTGCACAGCAACAAGGTCAGACACAGACCATAGCGCTGCAGCCTCAGTCAACGGTACCTGCAGAACAGCAGGCCCAAACTACCACATTACACACAAGTCAACAGCAGGGGGCGACACAGCAACCAACAAAACAGCAGCAACCATTTTTACAGGTAACAAAGCATGTTTCATTTTGAGTCTACTCTGCACTGATTCAGTGATTGGTATGCATCACCATGTGACATCGGTATGGTCTTTATACTAGTCCAGTTTACAATATATCTAATGTGTAGCTAATATATTTCATATATACAATATATTTATTGCAGTTTATATATATATATACTTTGTTAATCAAAGAATACTGGCTAAAAAAAAAGCTTTTCAACATTTATAATATAAAAAAACGTTATGAATAATTGAGCACCATATAATCATTATTAGAATAATTTTTAAAGGACCATGTGACGCTGAAGACTGGCATAATGATGCTGATATATGAAAATGGATAATAGAAAATAGCAATAAAAAAATTGGAGCATTTCATAATATAACTATTGCTATTATTAATACCTATTCCAATTACAATAATTAAGTTTGTGTGTTGTATATGCTTGTTTTATTTATTTCCTTCTGTTTTTAACTTAAGTTTAACAAATAATTGTAACACTTACTGATCCTAACACATCAATGTCCATTTAGATGTAGACCCATGTAAAACTTCCATCAATTTATTTTTTATTTATATATATATATATATATATATATACAATTTATTTTTATTAATTTTTTTCAGAGTGTATCTAATTTTCTACTATGTATTTGTCAGAGCACACGCCTTCTTCATGGCAACCAGTCCACACAACTGATCCTGCAGGCTTTCCCTATTCAACAGCAAGGTACATTTCCTTCATCACAACAACAGCAACAACAGCAGCAACCGCAGCTGAAACCACAGACTCAAAAACAGCAGAAAGCAACTCATTCTCGTCAGACTGACAGCACTAGTGCCCAATCTCAGTAACACAGAAGAACATAACAGCCAATCCAATGGAGGAGCCCGCTAACATAGTCTTCTCTAGGAGTTTATTGGTGCTGTATTTCATTTGAAATCTCCACAATAAAACCGCTCTTCTTGGAAGCACCTTAGAAGATTTTAAGACAAGAAGCTCTCTCAACATGGCAGCTGCGTAGAACACAACACCACCAGATGGACACTGTGGCAACCATGCGGAGCGTTTCACCAAACCAACAGGTGGTTGTCAAACTCATTATTTATTTCAACAGCAGAAAGTGTAGGATTGCTGGCCTTTGCGTGGTCTTTGCCAAATAGAAACTCTGTTCTCAGTCTTTTACTGTAAACAGCCCAAAGAACTGAGTCTGTACAGTCTTGTGTACAGTACCATGTAAATACACAACCGTTAAAGGAACAAAGCAACATACTGAATATTTTATATGCTGCATGAAAACGGTAAACTTTAATTTGTAATTCCAGTTTTATGATTTCCATTTTTAAGTATTATTAATTATTTTAACGTTTTTATATTATGCATATAGTGATGCTTTCTACTTTTAACCCTTACCTGACAATGATCTCTTCTCGTATTATTTGTTTGTTTGTTTTGGTTTTATTTTGGGGGGTGGAGTTATGATACCCTGTTGTCTTTGACGTACAAAAAAGTCCAGTTTACATTGAGTTCTAACTATCACACACATTTGATGCAGAAGAATCAAAGTTGATGGTTTTAAGTGCCAAAATTTAGCTGCTTTGTTTAAAAAAAAAAGAAAAGAAAAAAAAATCCTAGTTTTTTTGTTGAACGTTGATTTTGCTTTTTAGCCAAGTTATAGTAGTCAACTAAAAAGTTTTTGTGCACCTTTCCCCCTTTACTTATAGCACTTATTGTGTTCATACACACTAAAATAGTCAATTCTTCTAGTAATTGTGACCTAATGGTCTTTTAAGTTACCTTGTGTATGCATGAACAGTATATGTATTTCTCAAATGAGAATGACACGCCATGAATAAGCTTTGAAATCCTCATTAATTTTGGCTTTGTTCTCCCTCGTGGTTTTGGGAGCTATGCAAGAAGCCACATCCAGGGCACAGCGTTTCTGTACATGTGATTGGGGACGGATTTTGTACTGTGGACCTTTTAGATCCCATTTTCAGGAAAAGAATGAGTATGAGAATGAGTTCTTCCAGTTTTGTTCCAAAGTTGTAATACGAACCGAAGCAGGGTTATTGTGCAGCTGTAGAGTCTTAAAATTAAGAGTGATCTTGTTGAACTGTTTGTGTGTGTGTGTGTGTGTGTGTGTGTGTGAGTGAGAGAGAGAGAGAATATAAAGTGCAGGATATTATATCAATAACCGTTGGTGACACCTTCCAGTATCGCTGTTTTGGTTGCTACTGTGTGTATTAACCCCAGCGATGACCAATCAGTTCTTGCATTGCAGTAACTCGGCGTTTATAGATGTTTCCCCATTGGCTTGTTGGCTATATACCTCAGAAATGGTTTTATATACAAAGTATTCAAAGCAATTTTATTTTCATATTGCATAAGACTTCCGTGTTAACAGAATTGCTGTGTACAGACCGATAGCACTGTTAAAGGTATATGGAAACTGAATAGATATTTGACATTGTTGACTTTTGGGTTTCCAAAAGTGGAGGTGCCCCTTAAACTAGTTGCCCAACTTCGCTTATCTGTCCAATTTGTTTTTCCATTGTGTTGTGAGTTTTGTAAGATTTTATTGTGCACTTAAACCCTCAGTTGTGTTAGCTGTTACTGTTGGAACCAATGTTTTTTTTTATAGTGTGTACAATCAAAAATGATTTAAAATTTATGCCCCCCAAAAAGCTACTGACAAATTGAAGAGAGAAATGATACAGACTTTGGATGTCCCTGAACATTTCAACCTTCTGTATCAATAATTATTGTTGTTGTTATTTTTGTATACCACCAAAAGATTGTGCACTTTTGAATATGATGGTATTTGATTCTAGTCCCATAAATTTGGTTAGCATTTGGCCTGATGAATATCAGTGAGTTGATGAATAATGAAAATATAATGAATCATCAAACAAGTCAAGTAAATCCAAAGGCATTTAACCCTAAAACATGTTAATTTTGTTCATACTGAATTGCTGTGCACTTCAGTGTAAAACCATGTTAACAGAAATAAGATAAAATTACCTTCAGTGTGAAATTGTAGGAACTGTCCTTTGTCGGTTTACGAAAAACCATTCACTTTTCTTCAACAATATTCAATCTTGAAATAAAGCAAACAATGTTATTCATATTGTCTTCTTAATTGTCTGCTTCAAGATTTGCTTTTTGTTTTGTTATTTTTAAGCCATACATTCTTAATGACAGTACTAAATGGAACTGCCAAAATAATGAATCTTTAGCAAACATATCTGAACACTTAAAATATATGCATAACTTTCAAGGAATTGCACAAATAATTTTTGGAATTTTGAAAATACACAATTTATACACTCTTTACAACTTTTCATTTATTCTGTATAAAAAAAACAGGTGCATTTACTACTGGCCTTATTTTCACGCTGAAAGTTGAAAAAATAGCTGACACTTCAGGTATTTACAGAGTCAAATCTCATAGCAGTTATTTGTCACAGTTAACATTCAAAAAAATCTCATTTTGAGACCACCATTCCATCCTTCAATTGTGGTTTAGTCAGCTGGATTGATTTTTGGAATATATGATTGCATAAACGTGGAATAATTAGCTTGTCAACTCTGATATGTTTAACATCTTTTACGCATGCTTCAAAAAAAAAGGAAACTTGTGTCTTATTCCACGTAATGTAGCCAAGTTAGCCACTTTTGAAGAATGGAACCTGGTCAGTTATAACAAGAAACAATGTAAAATCCAAATCTGATTATCTCCGTTTTACACCGCAACAAACAACTTTTTATTTATATATATATACATTCTCAACAGCTCAAAATTTCAAATCCAAACTAAAACAAAAATTACCAAAACATAATGTGAACGCATCCAAGGTTGTTAATAAATATGACAGTTATACCAGTACAACTTGAAGCTGAGATGGGGATCTCATAGATACATTAATGCAATATAACATGCTGAAAATAGTACAAATGCATAAACGAGAACCTCCATTCATTGGTATTAAGTGCTTCAGATGCTTCACCCAAGTGCTTTACCTTGGGTTCAGTTTTTTACCACTGACCTACCTTACTGTTAATTTGAGACGTACTTGCAGTTGTACACCTGGTCAAAGACAAAAGAATACACAACACGACATCATCACATGTCACTACACAATGATGTCATCAGTAGAGCTGGTCATTTATCTGATGAGGTAACATTAGGTTCTATATCTAAATGCTCGCCTGGCCACGGTAGCTGCTCATGCACTCAAAATACTGTAGATCAATACCATATAAATGGAGCCCAGCTGCATTTAGAAAAATACATTAACAGTTACATGGCTGGACATGCTGTGTCTTGAGTAATTTGAAATATAGTGGAAGACAAGGCTAATGGAGCTACACTGAGCCAAACAGAGAGCAGGAGATGCTCTTAAATGCCACAATTACAGTCAGAACTTAAATGGAGGATAAGGCTTTTAGGTCAAACCTATTGAGAAAATGAGGCAAAACAAAGAAACGAGACGTCGTTTATATGCTCTGATTCTCCAAAAAAACATCATTTGTTGCCAGCAGCAGAGGTTGAGTTGAGGCTGTCGAGCTGCCCACAGAACTCAGCCTTTGTGCCCTCTGCAGGCCTGGAGGAACAAACGCCTCACAGCTGCCACTAGTGCTGAGATTTAGGTAATCCTGCAAGATACAATTGTAAACCTGCAGTTACCATAGAAAGTGAGTCAATGCCAGAAATTTTTGAGCTATGCTGAGTCAGAACGTACATGTTTGGTGGTTTCCGACAGCAGGAGTTCAGTCCTTTCCACCAGTTTCTTGAAGGTTGGTCTCTTTAGAGGGTCAGCACTCCAACACCATCTCATTACCTCATAACTGAAAACACATACACAAATAACTTGTCATCATGTGCATCAGACACCGTTATATAGCATACAGAAGTTTTTTTAAAGAAATTAATACTTATGCATTTAATTATTTTAGTTGTTACAAAAGTCATTTATTTAGTGCTGTCAAATGATAAAAATTCGATTAATCGCATTCAAAATAAATGTTTTTGTTCACATAACATATGTATGTGTACTGTTAATATTTATTATGTATATATAAATACACACATATGTCCAAAAACCCAAAACAATACCCATTCTTGTCTTAGGACAACTTTGATGAACTTTTATGATCCACTTCAAATGTTTACAACTATATATATATATATATATATAGTTTTGGATTATTTATGTTCCTGTCGTGTCATAATATAACACACTAAACTGTTTATAGACAGGTAAAATTCACTTACACTTCACTTGGGGCAAACTCAGGCTCACACATTCTGTATCCATCTTGTATCATCTTATAGAATGTGGATCCAACTGGAATACCCGGATATGGCGTGTTACCTGCAGGCAGATTTTCACCT
The DNA here is from genome assembly GCA_034779775.1 of Enteromius afrohamiltoni. Classification (NCBI taxonomy): domain Eukaryota; kingdom Metazoa; phylum Chordata; class Actinopteri; order Cypriniformes; family Cyprinidae; genus Enteromius; species Enteromius afrohamiltoni. Next base: position 62,799 of record JAUYWG010005840.1, read on the forward strand.
CATAAGACCTACATAATGAGTCACTCACAGGCACTGTATTCTGGGTAGGTGTGATATTTCATAGGCCTGACACCAGTTCATACAGACCCAGAGAGAAGATCTCCCACAATAGGATGCCGTAAGACCAGACATCACTCTCAAAAGTGTACACACAAGCAAATAGACTCTCTGGGGACATCCATTTAACCGGTAAGCGAGCCTAGACAGAAAACACAACATTCAAAACAATCTATTAACATACTACGATATTAAGCAATATCACATTCACAAACTTAAAGGGATAGTACACTCAAAAATGAAGATTTATATATAATTCACTCAACATTCATGTGTTTTCAAATGAATGTAGAATTCAGGGGAACTGTTTTTGATATATCAACCTTTTTTTCTTTTTTTAGACTCCACTGACTTATTATGAAGAATATATGAAGATAAAAAGTAAAACATCCTTCAAAATATGTTGTTTTGTGTTCTACAGAAGAAAGAAAGTTATGACATAAGGGTAAATGAATGACAAACTATATCTTCAAATTAATGTCTCATTTAATTCCGAAAAAATAAAACAATACTGGATATTTTGAATATTAATATAGAGATATGAGTGTGGTAAAAGATAACACTGCATTTCCTCACATTTCCTCTCAGGACGTAGCTGGAATCTCTTGTGATGTCACGTGCCAAACCGAAATCACATATCTTGGCTACCCGACCTTGAGTCAGTAATACATTCCTGGCAGCCAGGTCTCTGTGAATACACTTTAAATACATAGCAATTCACCAATTTGTTGCCAAAAAAAGACATGTTTAAAAATTCTGTAGGAGATTCAAGAAAGGATAACATTTCAAGATCTGCATGTTCAACTCACTCTGAAACCTGAGAGGTGAATAAACTTAATACACACTTACATTTTTGGAAGTGAGGAAGTCCATGCCTTTAGCCACTTGATACGAGAAGCTGAGTAAATCCTCCGTATCCAAAGAGAGATCATCTTTATCATCGCACCATTCTGAGAGAGATGATACAGAGTAAAAAAGTGTACGATAACGGCTGTTTCTGGTAAAAGCGGTTGTATTTTGCTTGCATTTTTTTGCACCTACCTGTCTGATTTGATCTCTTTTGATATGACCTCATGGGCATGTATCCATTATCAGTGCCCTCTCTGTGTGTGTGCATGCATATAATAGATGTGTATAGCGTTACAAATACCCAACAATGGACATCTATACATCTGCACCATATTTCTCACACACATATTTTACCTTGAGGGCTGTGTTTGGCTGAGCAGATTTTTGTAATAGCCATCGCCTGTTTTGGAACTGAAAAATGCATCCCGCTTTCTTCTTAGGAAGTTCAACAGGTCGCCATAGCAACAATATTCTGTGATCACCAGAGTGGGGCCTGTTGGAAAATATCCAAAACTGTTCAAAATATAATATTTCACCCTTGTGTCATGTGTGACTTTATTCCATGAAACATTACCATTCTACTTTTGCAATATTTTACTAACATCTTTTGTTGTGTTTCAGCCACAACAATGAAAATGAACTTTATTTTAATAAACTAAATAGCTTTAATCTAAAAAAGACTTTAATCTTTCACCACTGTTAATCACATACCTCCTACTGTACAGGCACCAAGCAAGTTGACAATGTTTATATGATTGCCAATGTAGCTCAGAACCTTCAACTCCGACATTAGAGCCTCTTTCTCAGTGGAGTGAGCACTCGCTTTGGAAAAAAAATCCAGAGATACACATGTTCATTTGTTAGATTAAACACATTAATACAGTAGAAGTTTTACATATTTTAACAACCAGTGATTGGAGTCTTTATAAACATGTTACATCATACATGCAGACATATATAAATACTTACGTTTTAGCATTTTTACAGCAACAGTGGTCACTGTGTCAGCTGAGCACAGTCCATAAGCTGTAGCTGCCACCACTTTACCAAACGCTCCAGAGCCAAGGATTTTACCTTCATCGTGACAAATAACAAACTTTTAGGTGATCACACATACAGTAAAACGGTATTTTTAAAAAATTTTATTGCAAAAATGTTTTCTGTTTTAAATTGCTATTTATTTATGTGATTGCAAAACTCAAAAACATTTAAAAACAGCATTGCCGTTTTAATATTTTTGAGGAAACAAGAAACTGAATCTTTTTTTTTCAAGATTCTTCGATGAATAGAAAGTAAAAAAAAAAAAATTTAATAGAAATTCCATTGATTTTGATCAATTGAATGCATCCCTGCTAAATACAAGTGTTAATTTCTTACCCTAAATGTTGAACGGTAGTGTATGTACCATATATTTATATTAAATATAGTAAGAAGGCTGTGGAATTATGAATTATTACTCAGATTACATAATTATGTTTAAATTGTGTTTATGCCTTTACCAAAACGTAGTCTCTCCCGTGGAAACTCCCATTTGGGGTCATAAGGCAGTTGAGTTGGGTCTATGTAGGTATAATTGTTTCCATCAAAACTTTCAATCACCTTCCAGTGAATTTCATATTTGGGTTTCTAAGGCAGAAAATACAAATTAAACAACAGAATTTATTTCTAATAGTTTTGTGCTGATTCATAGTGTCTAGTGTGAGTGTTTTGACTCAGTACCTGCATGTATTTGTAGAGCAGAACCACCAGGAAGAAGCTGAGCAGAACAGAAGTAGACACGACTCCAGACAGCAGAGGTGTGAAGAGTTTATGGGGCACTGTTCTCTCTAGGGTGAGAAACACATACCCACACTTTTATAAATATACTCGCACTCAAAATATAGAAACCCCACATCTGTTTAAAACAGTTTTAATAGTATTAATAGGCCTACTTCTTAATTCACTGTGCCATATTAATAAGGCTAGAGTTGTATGTGAGTGTTTTAAATCTGTTATTCAGAGGATTTTAAGAGCTTAGCATCAGTATCAAAACCTAATGTGCACACGCTGCACAAAAAAGTAATCCCTCGTATCTGTCAACAAGCTCAGTGTGTGTCTGAGATGTTCAGGGATTATCTGTTACCAGCTGTGTGTGTGTGTGTGTGTGCACCAAATGTCCCCACAAAGATAGGAATACCAGTAAATGTTGAACTTGTTGGGGAAATTTGTTAGGTCCCCATGAGGAAACAAGCTTATAAATTAAGTTTTTTGAAAATCTAAAAATTCCAGAGGCGGGCAGTGGTGAAATATGTTTACTTGAGTATTGTACTTAAGTACCCTTTTTGTGTATCTGTATTTTACTTGAGTGTTATTTTTTTCTGGAAACTTATGACTTTAATTTCACTACATTTGGCACATAAATATTGTATGTTTTACTCCACAACATTTCTACCAAGGTCCTCAAAGTAGAAAGTCTGTGTAGTAGCTTTGAAGACCGTGGGTGATTTTTGCTATTCTGTAAATGTGATTTGGTGATTTACAGGTGATAGAAAGCCCATCAGTCAGTTTGTTTTTAAAACAAAATGTTTTGCCGACACGTAAAGCAGTGTTGCTGTTGCTTGGGCAGTTATATAGGCCTAGCTATGCTTGTGTAGTGTAGTTATTTTTTTCTGATTAAAGAAATTCAATACACTTGATTCAAATGTGGATGAATGAATACACTTTGATGTCTGCTACAGCATAAGAACACTACCATGCTGTTTTGTGATGGTGGTGGGTAGGAGTGTTAAAGATCAATAATCAATAATCAGAAATATTTATTTTTTTAGGTATTAGGTATTGCAAGTATAACATAAAACAATGCAACAATAATGAAACTATGCATTGACCGGAAATTTACTCATAATATTTAAGTACTTTTAAAAGCAAGTACTTTTACAAGTACAACATTTTTTGGAATGTCCCCATAAAACATGTAAACCCAACATGTGCATGTTTATGTAGTTTATGAAGATACAAATTAGTATATCTGTGTGTGTGTGTGTGTGTGTGTGTGTGTGTGTGTGCGCGTCTAATGCTCTCAATACAAGACATGAATGGCCAACCTCAACAGGACAATTGATGTTTTGGTATGTCTGGGGAAATTAGCTAATAAGTAGCTATTAGCTAATAAAACTAAGTACATTAAATCTGACAAAATTTCAATTTGGCTGTATGAATCTCAGTTGACTGTACAATTTATTTTACAGTTTTTAAATTTAAAAGAAGTGCCTTATGCTTACGCCCGAATTTATCTGCCTACATACAGTAAAAACAATAATAATATGCATTAGTACACCAGTAATTACTGCAGTCTTCAGTGTCACATGACCCTTCAATAAATGACTGTAAAATGCTGAAGAATTTCAAGAAAAAATTTTTTGTAGTCACTACTAATAACGAAAAGAGTAAATATATATAAATATAATATTTTTTTTCTTTGAGTTCCAAAGAGAGTGTGACAAAACTACATTTCCCATCATTCTCTCTGTCACAAAGCAACACTAACATAAAGCATTTATTTCAGACCTAATGCACATTCTTCGCTTTTCATTTTGTTGCATTAGTGCGAAAAAAAGCTTCCTGTCTTATCACTAAGTGAAAAAAGGAAAGTAAACATGAAATTACATCCATTTTGTACAACTAAAATCACTTGAAACACATCACATAGTAATTATGACTTCTGAACTTGTAAACAGCAGCTTCCCAAAGGACCTGAAAGCAACATTAGAGTTTGGGTAAAATCTGCAGAAATCTTCTTTCTGAGCCTGAGATCGAACTACTATGCTACAACAGGACTGTAACCATCATAGATATTGAAGGGGACTGGTGCTACTGACTGTTCACTAAAGCAGAGAATGAATTCCAGCATGAAACATCAGTTTTAACTCTAAAAGATCGTGAGTGAAGATGAAAGTAGCAAAACACTTAATGTTTTATGATAGAAATGTTAAATAACCATCCGGTGATGCAAACTGCTCAACTTTTTTTAGTCAAATTTCGTTATTTTGAATCGATGTTGTCATTAGTTTCATAAAAACACCTGAAAATGTGGGTCTCGATTAGCTAGCCAGGTAAACATGAGTGTGTGTGTTCTCACCACTGATGGAAAAGAGGGTGTAGGCCTGCTCTCCCTGGGTTGTTGCCACACACTCAAGTGTGTGAAATTTTCCTTTGCTGACATTAAGTCGACTATCCACCTCGCTTCGTCCGAATTCTGCCCCTGACACTTTGACCACGGCAAACTCCTCATCTGCCTGTGTCGCATTCAACAGATGGGAACACCTGTCAGAGGTGATAAATACTATTAGAAGCCAAAATTATATGACATTATATTCCAGTTCCAAATGGTTTACTGCAATCTCGTGACAGCATGACTAAGCAATAGTTTGTTTACTCTGGTACCTAAATAACAGAAGTCAGAGATGTGCACTATTGTACGGTTGCTGAGTGTCTCATAGTGGCTTATATTAGCCTGTGAGTCATACCTTGTATGTGGCGGCTCGCAGTAATACCAAGATATTTTGGGGACAGGATATCCTGAAGCAACACACCGCACCTGTCCATCAACCGGCCCCTCCTGGGAAACTATCACTGGTTTACCTAAATAAGAGGTTTACTGTATTTATGTAAAGGCTGTATAAAAATAAAGTTTATTTAAGCCCTGCCAATAATCGGAACTTACATATAACATAGACAGTGAATGACTGATTGACAGATGCATATCTGTGATTGGCTGAGAATGTGTAGACCCCGCCCTCTGATCCATGAACTCGAACCAGCCTGAGTTCACTGATGTACCTGCAACATCCGGATCAACCATATTCAATATCTGTGTAAGCTTCACGTAGAAATGGTAGAAAATAGTTTCAGTTTTCATTTGATACAGTTATGTATTGATTATTTCACTGTCAAATAGTAGAACAGAATAGATTCATGACACGGTTAAAAACAAAAAACAATAACAAACCACAATATAATTATATTGACCACATATACGTATGGACAAAATCTTTGCCAAATGATCAAAGCAACAAAAACAGGAGTATTTTCTGTGAAGTACGTCATGCAAGTTACCTAAATACTGCTTTTGTATTTAAATTTACCATCTCAGCAATGAGATAATATAAAACGTTTTGTGTTTAATTAATTATGTGTAATAATTGTTTAATGTGTATGTGCAGGTGTGTTTACCTGTACTGCTGGTTGTGCAGTGTAATGACATGCTCAGATGTGTTTTTGAGCTGTTGGTTGTTATAGATCCAGTAGACTTCAAAGGGACTGGGGTATGAAGTCATCTCCACACTGAGTGTCAGGCTTTCTCCTTCTCTCACCTCCACCACCCTGTCCTCCGCCTCCGTAAGGTTAATGAAACCATGCTCTGCCACACATACACGCACAAGCAGATTTCCTGTTGTTCACCCTATGAAGATACTTTTGCTAAAAATGAAATTTACCAACATATTTTAAAGAAAAATCCTTGCATGAAAGGAGGCACTATCATTTCAACAATCACCATATTAAGTGTTGCGCTTTATCCTACTCATTTTCCTACAAGTGGCCCATCTGGCTCTTCTTGCTCTATTTGGTTGAAGTCAATAATGTTTGAAAATTACTGTTTGATCCAACTTCATTCAATTTTTCTTACCGTAAACCTCCAGATTGACAGTTTCCATGGAGACACCTTTCTCATTCCTTGCAATACAGCGATAGACTCCTGAGTCATTCATCTTCACAGATTTGATGTGCAGTCCTGCAGAGCGCTGATATTCTCGAGAACCAGGCAGGATGTTTGATTTTTGACTTTTCTCTGCTATCTAAGTCATGATTGACAATAACAGTTCAGGTTAGGTACAAAAAGTAGTCTGAGATTATGCGACAAGTGTGTGGATCTTACCGTTTGAGAAGGGATACTCCAGCTCAGGCTGATATCATGGTTGATGTTGATGGTGCTGCAGTTGAGCACAAAGTCCTGACCCTGAATCAGAATCACATTTTCGATTCTGGATAGGCTGATTGATGGCACTGTCTCTGGTACTGTATTACAAACACCATATACACACACATAAAAGCAAATAGTTACCTCTATACTTCATATATGTATTTTTTAACTTAGTTAAATTTTAAGTTAATTTAAATTAAATTTAAAAGAACCATTTCTATTTCAATATATTTTAAAATGTAATATATTTCTGTAACGGCAAAGCTGAATTTTCAGCAACCATTACTTTAGTCTTCAGTGTCACATAACTCTTCAGAAATTATTCTAATATTCTGATTTTATGCTATTATTTTTTAATAATGGTTAAGTTTTTGCTTAATATGTTTGGTGAAAATACTCTAATAAGGATTCTTTGGTGGATACAAAGTACAGTGAGCAGTATCTATTTGAAAAATACATATCTGTATGTCTCTATTCAATGAACCTTTGCGGAATAATATTACATCCATACAATTTTTTCCCTACTATGAAAGTCAAGGGGTACCTGTTTGGTAACCCACTTTCTTCAAAACGCCTTATTTTGTGTTTAACAGAAACTTGAGTTGGAACAGCTTTTGGGTGAGTTGTTTCACAAATTGACAGAAATGCCACTTTTGGGTGAACTATATACCTTTAAAAACAGTTCTTATACACACCTGGCCGCACACCCAAGTTATACGGGCTTGATTTCACAGGTTTTTCATCCATCTCTCCTGCACAAATGTAGCAGCCCTCAAAAGCTCTGGAGACATTTTTGATGGTGATCCCTCTCTGAGGGTGAGCATTGTAAAAGAGGCCAGCTGGGAGACCAGAGCCACCACAGGTCAGAAGGGACAGACGATTGACAGCTGGATCTGTTACTAAACAAGGAATAGTGCCATCCTCTCCTTCCCTCACCAAAAGACCATCCACCATGGACCGCACAAAAGCATTCTCCAAATCTGCCCGAAAAAGTGAATGGGGAGACATTTTAGGCTACTGAGGGATGAGGCAGGGAGACAAAAGATATGCAAATTAAAGAAGAATAAGGAAAGAAAGGGAAAAAAATGTGAGCTGAAAACAAAGGGTGTTACATTAAATGCTGGATTTTTGTATGAGAAAATGTGTGTGCAAAAGGTTTATCGATATTCAACTGGCAAAGCACCTATGTCATTCAATGACGGTTAACAATAATACAAGTAAAGGAAAATAAACCAGATATACACTAAGGTGTGGTTTGAGCACACAGCTTAAGGACATGCATTTGTGCTTTAACAAAAAACCTTTTCAGGTTGCAATACTCCTTCAGGACTGAAGTGTGGGAACTGAGGCCAAAGGATAAACAAATCAAGAAAAAAAAAGTATAAACGTGAACAATCAAACCCACCTTTCACATAGATGTAGATGGAGCTCTTCTTGTCCGTTTGTGTGTTTTCACAGGTGTAACGGCCCATGTGCTGTACCTGTGTAGATGTAAGGTGGATGATACTAGCTCCATTTTCCTCTAGCCCTCCATCAATTTTCCGACCTTTTTCCCGCATCCATCGCACCTTGCTCGCCTCTGCATTATCATGACAACTGAGTTGTAGTTGTCCGCCTTTTGGTATCACCAGATGAGTGACACTGGGAGTGATAACAGGTTCGAACCACCCTGGAATACAAGCACACACAAATCAGTTCACTGTGCATACAAAGCATAGTCAAGTCTACTCAGTTGATAGCTAAGTCCAGCAATCAGTTTATGTATAAATTTCTTGAGAGTCAACAACCCTATGAAGGGGAAAAGGTCTTTATTGTAAATTTGACTGTGATGAAGCTTTAAAAGCTGTTAAAATGTTATCAACACAAAACACTACTCTAAACATTTTATTTATGACAAGCAAAATGAAAAAAAAAACATAATGTAAATAACATGAATAAATAACAAAAAACATTTTATACAATATATTTGTTATGTATATTTTCTATGTAAATTACGCACATTACCCTTTAGCCACTCTCATCCCCTATTAACCTATTGTTTACATAGCGTTCAATAAATAAATAGCTTAACTAAAAATAATTAATTCTTTTCATTTATGAGGGGTGGAATATAACCTTCACATATTTCACATTCATCCTAAGTTTGTTTGTTAATATTTTAAACAATTAGCGTTACTTTCTCCCATGAACCTCACCATGACTAACCAGTTACATCACCATGATTTATTGTCCAGATGAATCAAACGTTACGAAGCAAGTGAAGCAATTCGTATGAGGTGCATTAGTGGCTAAGACAGCCAATTTTTCAGAATAACCGAAGTCTGGGTCCCATTTGCCCAACGGTCTCGAGCTTTCCCGCTAGATTAGAACGTTCAATCATTCGCGTAAAAGATGCGCGTATTTACTGGCGCGACTATGACAACACCAGGAGAATAAAGAATATGGAAAAGATCAAAGCAACACTCATAAGATAGGCTATAATTGCTTCAGTGATGCGTTTTGAGTAATGCTTTAAAGCACATTCCCTTGACTGTGTTTACTAAGTGTCCTGGCAGTTTCTGTTAAAACTTCAGTAAGAGAAAAATTAGGCTAGGCTTGCGTTAGAAAATATGCCAAACCATTATCACACATGACGATAATCGGGTTTAGTTATTAAATACTTATTTTTTCCCTGTGTTTAGGTTTGAAAGAATAATTATTTAGAACTCGTAAACAGCACAAATACGCTTGTTACAGACGTTAAAACAACTCGGGATGAGCTCACATAGTACAAAATGTTACACGTGAACCTCTGCATCTGTTGCTTTCAGCTCAGATCATCTCGAGCAGGTAACAACAAACCGATCGTTAGTTAAGAACAGTTTGTGATACGGCCTGTATCAGTCATATAATATATTTCGATATTGTGGTCATTATGTCGACAGCAGTTTTGTTAGATAACTGACTGCTCGTTCTGCGTTTATTTGAAGCTACTCTAATTACACGCTTATTAATTATTGACATTGCACAACACACAACACATTCGCGCGGTGCGTGACTTAACTCCCGTAATAACTGCAATTAATCAATAAATGTCTAGTTCAGTTACAGCATAGATAGACATAATAAATCAATTATTAAATTGACAACTATAACTATTGAATAGGTACACTAGAGAGTACAGATGGACTCTTAACGGTCATCATCTGCATCTGTCGTCCAAACAATTGGATAATTCTCGGGATATTAACCTAATCATCCGCTCATAATTAACAGTGGGCTACACATATGGATTGCGTAGCCAACATAAACAGGAAAAAATAAAGCAAAGGCCTATTTGGAAAAAAAATTATATATA
>JAUYWG010005847.1:17461-32960 GCA_034779775.1 Enteromius afrohamiltoni
ACTTATTTATTTAAAATATTTGCTCTTCTTATTTATTTATATTTTACAACATTTGATCCGTTCTTGAGGAATCACCTTAAGTTGTGCACTGAGTGTTCACTGCTATTTGGCTTCTTCTGGTCTAGTCTTCGGAAGGAGTACTGGGGAGCACACAAGTCCCAGTTATGTTCACAATCCCACTGGATCTGCACTGCCATTACTCCCCCCTGAGCACAGAAAACACCATAAAGGTGATAAAAGTTGAATATAATAAATAATGTATATTTAAATATGAAGAGAAATTAAGTTCCTGACGTAGACTGCCATGGTCTGAAAATCCTCTCGTGCTTCTTCAAAAATATTTTTAATTCTGAAAATTGGGCAGTGAGGGTCCATATTTGTTAGCAACGCACACTTTTCCAAGTAGGACCTGGTCATGTTTGGTGGGACATTAATTCTGAAAGAAATTGAGAAATAAGGAACATTATATTAACACACTTTATTGAGTCAAATTAATATTACTTTTCATTTTTAGCACTTGATTTGCACATGATTTGTAGTTAAAATGCTGAAAATTTGCACTGCAATGTGTGAAGCTGACCTCTTAGAAACTTACTTGCTGAAGTTAAATTTGGTGAACTGAATATTATTCTTTATGTATATTGTGAAGTTTTCAGCATCTGCCAGGACTGCTGGACTGAGATCAAGGCAAAAACACACTTATTCACAATAAATTTAGTGCTAAAACCAAGAAACAAGGCTCAACATGTATTTTATTAGTTAGAGATGGTGAGTGGTATGAGTCTTACTTTGGAGGTTCAATTTTCTTCTCCACAGGACACCAGCCCAACACTTCACATGTCTTTATAGAGTCAGAGTAATGGACACATCTGCCTGTCTGAACACCTGAAAATAGGCATACGTAAATTATAAGTATGCATAGATTTCAAGTCACAGAAAATATTATTTTGTATTCAGTGAACAGATTGAGCCATACCGTTCCCTAGAAGATCTTTGAAACCTTTGGTGCAGTTCATGTCAGATGTGCAAATGGATTTTAGGGTTGGATACTAGGTGAAATTAAAAACAATACCAAGTAATATGACGCAATGTGAAATAAAAAAATGTTACATTTATTAACATTTTACACCATCGCCATGATGAGTGTTGCCATATCACAAAAAAACTGATTTGGCTGAGTTTGACGTGTTCCTGGGTCAACATCTTTGCTGATTCTGGAACAACTCCTCAAACTCAGCCAAATCAGGACTTGCGTCAGATCACCCAGCCCTAACATGCAGTAATGCTTTAAATACATTTGACCAGTGAGTTGATGATTATATTTTAAAGCTTATTGGCTAACACTAGTTTCCCCTGGTTTCAGTCTTTAATGTTAACTGTAGGCAAATCTGAATTATGGACTATTTTACCTTTAATCAACATGAGCAATTGCCCGTGACATCCTTACCTTATCTTATTTAAAAAACAAAAATAATGCTAAATGTTGCACAGCCGCTTCTCACATGCATACATTTTGGTGTTGGGGGTGACAATAGTACTGAACTACTTGGTGTATAAAATCAGCATCCAGAGGTTGATTAGCACAAAGTATATAATGGCTGTTTCTCAAATGGATGGCTGGATTCTCCTGAGCACACATTTATCGGCTGCATATATCATCAAGCCTGGTATATTTCAGTTAACAGAGCATATTCACAGGTCCTGAGAATAATGCAATAATGTAAACTTAATTAAAAATAATGGTCAACTTTATTACTGCTAATACTCTAAAATAAGACATTCTTTATGACGTATGCAGCCTACAAATGTGACCTGATGCAGTCTTCCGTTTGACAAAAAACCAATGCATACTCTCATCCTGCCTCTTGTTTCCTGTTACCATCCCCCCTTTTTTAGTCCTGCCTGAGTTTTGTCATTGTTCCTCCTGTTCTTCTTGTTTGCCTGCAGGGTTGTTTTAAATCTGACTTATATGCATTTTGTCACCTGGAAACAAGAGTACACATCAAGTCATTTTGCTCATCTAGTAAAAGTTTCCTGATTTAACAATGGTCGATCGGTATTTGAGTATTATTGAGTAAAAAGACCTCCTTATGATCAAATAGCTCTTGTAATCTAATTTGCTAACTTGATTGAATAACAAAATTCACTTGAAAATTACAAGCAGATGTGTTTGATTAGAGTTGGAGCTTAACTTTGCAGGAGCTGATCGCCAAGAGCAGGATTGATCACCCCTGGTCTAAATGGAAACTCAAAGAATAGTAAAGATGTAACATTTTTCTTCATATCTCACCTCTGCACATTTTGATTGCGTTTGGTTTGGTGTGATGATCATGTTGGTCATCAGAAAGAACGAACCATCCTCCTGCAACATGCAAAAAAAGTAACAGTAATGAGTGACCCCTGAAATACTTCAAGAATATAAGCTGTCTAAAGGCATGTTGATAGAATTTAGGTATTACAGAATGCATATTTCGTAACCCAGCCTTTTGTTCCAATATCGGAATTATTTTTACAGTGAGCACAATGTGAAAAAGCGAGGCGAATCACAGACAAAGATTGCTTTCATACTGAGTGTGAAATAAATGTTGTCCTTCTGCTAATTTATGCCTGCATGCTAGGTGGTGCTGACTTGCAATACATTTTTCTTCAGATACGTATCTCATATGGACTGTCACTTTGAGGTTGTCGAAACAACATCATGGTCTCACTTTGTGAATCCAACCACCTCCGAGCTTAAGAAGAAAAGACCAAGTGAAATTGGCGAATGGTTAGGCAACCACTCATTCAGATTTTTTTCAGATTCATGTCTATGGCTATGCTAAGGTCATGACTCTCAATTGTAATGAGGCTAACCTCATCTGCTACCCTGCCCAGCCAGCTGAGCTCTCAGCTCGCTCCCCTGGACAGCATGCCAAACAAGCTTTTCTATTTGCATTATAAGAAAGTGTTACCTTGTTAAAAAAAATTAGATTGGGTGTACTGCTCAGGTAACTTGCAAAATATTAAAACCAACATGACAAATATTCCTGAATACAGTGGTGATATGATATTTTTGCCATATCACCCACCTCTAACTTGTGCTACAACTGTTTGTCCTGTGCTACAAAACTTTGAACTTCTGGAGCACCAGTGCCCTATTGGATATCACTTTTCATTAAAAAAAGCCAGAATTTTGACCATATGGGACGTTTAAATAATAATAAAAAATGAATAAAAAAAATAATTATAATAATGGTAGCTATCTGGTCAAAAAAGGTTCCCGGCCCATGATGTAGTCTTCATCTCATCATATCAAAGGACTACCTGAGCTGGGATGATGTAGTCAGCCACATCCCAAAACTGTTCACCAAGCTCAGTAGTGTTTGTTAGGGCCATGCCTTTCACTTTGGTTGTCACGGAACTAAGGATTGTATCAGTCTCCACATGGCCTCCACGGAAAGCTACAAAACTGTAGGTATAAACAAAACAAACATTACTACTATACTATATGCAAAACTTATTTTAAATGATCATCATTTTGTTTGCAAATCATTTAAGTTACATTTCTCCAAGGTTTTTTCCTGTTTGGAACGTACCTGAGAGCCAACGGTATCGCTAGTATCTGATAAAAGCGATGAATCACTCCGAACAAGTAGGATTTTACCACTAGTTTCTGTGGTGTGGAGTATTCAGAAAAAAAGCGTTTTGTTTCCTGTTTGATTTTCATTTTCGCTGCTTTCAGTGTGTCCATATCCTCTTCTGTATGTGGGCGAAAGTGAAAGGGATTTTTTTAGGCATGTGCCTTTCTAGAACAGGATGTAACAACTTACTTCCCTTTCAGTCAGCCACTATGACGTTATGTCATTGACTGACATCATGGGATCCTGACTGGGAGACCAGTCGACTTTGATATTTGGAGAAAACGCCAATGGGAATTGGCCAGTGCTTTTTTCATACCCAGCCAGTCCCAGGTACATGGAGTATATAGAGGGCAGTGTGCAAACCACGTTTCTGCTTCAGAGGCAATTTCTCACGAAGTTGGAGATGAAAAGAAAAGTATTACCTGCTGTTCGAGATTCTCAGTCTGAGTGTTCCTGCATTCCAGCTGAAGTTCATGAGGAGCTTGTTGAAATGTGGTAGCCTCTGGTTTCGTCCATAAACACGTCTGAGTTCCTCCTACATGAAGGGCTGAGGAGCTGTATGCAACAGGCAGACAGCCTCGGAGAAGGGAACAGAGACGCCGATAAGCAGCCAGGTCACCAGATTAGCTCCTAAACGAAAACCTGAATATGTGCTGCACCAGCTGCTTATTTATACTCATGCTGTGTATATCCCAAGATCCCAATTCATTGGTCATATCCTTCTTCAGGGAATGAGGGTTATATACATAACCGAGACATTCTGTTGCCTTCAGTCCAGTTACTCATAAGTTGTAACAGGAGTGAGTTGTATTCTTTGGTGCATTGAATAGCGTTAATATAAGTTTATATAATTGGATTTACTTTATATTTTTATGTTTAAGTGAGAGGTTATGGTTTCTGCAAGACAGCAGATCCTTACCCTAAAATATATCAGACACAACAAAGCAGGGAGAATAGTTATTTAGAAAATAGGATTGAACTCACCCATATTAGCTGTGTCTTACTCTATTTTGAAAGAGCGCTCAAGTCAGGACCACCACTAGGTAGTTTAATAAAATGGATGTTCGTACCTTAAGTACCATCTCTGGCCCAAAGAGAAGAATCCAGAGTCCTGGTCGAAGGTTTAGCATGAGTTCGATCAAATTTGCCAGTTCCAACCCTTAACCTTTCAATGGCCCCCTACACTTATATCATTTTTTTAATTAAAATAACATAAAAATATAAAGCTATTAAAAATTAACAAACAATATAAATATAAAAAAAATATATAAAGCCATTAAAAATAATAACAAATAAATAAATATAGTGAGGTGCAAAAAATATAAACACCACAGTATAGTTGTTTGTGTATGTATGTGTATATACATGCATATATATATAGCATGATTTATTAATTATATCTCTTATAAGTAGGTTCAAGGCTGGTCTTTTTGGAATGCTTATGTATGATGAATCTGAGTAAAGGAGAGTTTGTTTGTTTACTACATTTAGCCATTTTCCTCCCCAATACACTTAAGAAAAAATGTCATAACTGAAATATGTTGCATGATTGCTGTCACGCACAATCTCACCCGAGGCTCAGATCTTGAAGACGAATAGGGTTTTAATGAACAAGGCAAGACAGGATACAATACAAACATGGGGTTGACACTTGAGGATTGACATTAAGGGTAGAAACACAAACGCTTAAATACACATACTAGTAATGGACAGAACTAAAGGCCCATGGGAAACACAGCTGGCACGGGTTACATAATTAACTAAACTAGAACAGGAAACACAGTAGCAAATATAGGCAAGGGCGGACACATGGGATAGATATCCGGGTGCTTGTTTCAAAAAGATTAATTGCCTTGATCTTTGACCTCATAAAAATAATAAATGATATCCATATGTGACCTTTTGATCTTAAAATAAGATCCGGAAGCATAAATCGTCATGTGGGTAAATACCGCTGTCATCCTAAATTGTTCGCATTGAGGAAATATGATGTGAACACAAACCCCCGAAGGGTGGATTTATTTACATGAATGGTAAGTAAAACAATTTGGTGATGGTGGTGGTGACGGGGCTCCAATGTGAGTGAAGTCCTTCTGTCAATCTCCCAGGTGATGGTGAATGGTGCTCCAATGATCCTCTGTGGCCCGGGCGTCTCGTTCATGGCGATTCCTCTGAAAGAGAGTTCAGGTAAGTCACTCATGCAAGTCAGAATGGAGTCTTTGCTCAAACTCCCAGGTTTGTGTGTTGCTTTTATATGGGTCCGGCCGTGAACGATTGGCCTGGGCAGACGAGCTCCAGCTGGGTCCTGTTAGTTGCCAGGGCGACGCTGATCGGTACCCGCCACCCGGAGTGCCAACTCCATCGCCTCGGGTGCTTGTTTCAAAAAGATTAATTGCCTTGACCTTTAACCTCATAAAAGGTCAAAGGTCACCGGGCGTTTCGCTGCGTTTCACCGGGACGCTGGGGAGAGAGCGCCGTCTTTCCCCCGGAGGGCACCCAGTGGCCAGTACACAGGCCAAACAGTCCCCGGGCTGAGCCAATGCCCACCGACCCACCGGCTCCGGCCACGAAGAAATGGATGACAGGCTGCGCGGTCCACAGAGAAATGCCACGAATGTCACCACGCCTTATGGTGGAAATAAAAGGAAAGAGTTACACAGCCATCCTGGACTCTGGCAGTAGCATCACGCTGCTAAGACCTGATCCCGGCCAGTTTTGAAAGGTACTGTACCCGTAACCTGTGTTCATGGTGATACTCAACAGGTGCCGGCATGCTTTATCCCCATCTTCTCCTCCCTAGCTGCCCCCCTTTCAGACCTGACCAGGAAGGGGCTCCTAGAATGGATCCGGTGGACCGATCAGACGGAGGAGAAGAAGGCACTCACGTCCGAGCCAGTACTGCATGCCCTGGACTTCAACCGCCCCTTCCTGGTGCAGACTGATGCCTCCGACACGGGACTCGGAGCCGTGCTCTCCCAGGAGCATCAAGGAGAGGAGCATCCGGTCATCTACATCAGCCATAAGCTGACCCCAGCGGAAAAAACTATGCCGCGTTGGAGAAGGAGGCCCTCGCCGTCAAGTGGGCAGTCCTGGAGCTCAGGTACTATTTGCTTGGACGTAAATTTATCTTGTTCACAGATCATGCTCCCCTACAGTGGATGGCCCGGGCAAAAGACACTAACGCCCGGGTGACTCTGTGGTTCCTGACGCTCCAATCTAAATCTAAATCTGACGCTCAATCTAAAATAAGACCCATATCAACAGATCCTTCACTAGCTTTCAACTTTGCTTAATTTAATCCATGTTGGTGCAATCCATCCTTCATTTGTATGTTTCCACAATCCCAAACTGTTGTAAATTCATAGATATATTTGACCAAATATCAAAAGAAAAAGTGCTTCCCAACAGATGTACTCTCAGTGCAAATAAAATCACTTTAAACTGAAACATTTAAAAAGAGGCAGATTCAATCTGGAGCTGGTGTAATCTCTAGTAACCTTGAGATGGGCATCCTGAAATAAAAACAAAAATCAGAAGGATACAGAATAATATTTTTAAGGGCATGTGCATAATAGTTATTTATTTATTTATTTTTTCAATAAACACATGCATGCACTCTAAACTCTATCATGTATTTCAGATGCATCACATTCACAACCTCATCATCTGCAAAGAAACCACTGAATATTATCACATTTTAATAACAATCTCCTGTACACTAAACAGTTCAAAATCTGCATTCTCCGTTACAATTATGGGCATCCAGCAATATACTAAGTAACTGACTGGTTGACTTCAGAGCACTGTCATGATGCTTGATGTTGACTCTATAGAGGGCACAACAGTTTAAGACATTCACATTTACAGATCATGCACACAATCATTCAGGAAATGTAACTGTTCTATGATTTCTCAATAGAAGAGCTTAGAAACTGAAAGTTTAAGTGTATATTTCTTCTATAACTAAATCCCAAAGTTTCACTATTAGTAGATGCTGCCAGGTAGAATTAATTGAATCTTTGCTTTTAAACAAAATGAGTCAATGATTCACTGATCCATTCATAAAGAGAGTCATTTGCTCCGTTAATAAATGATTCAGCCGTTTGAACGAAGAAACTGAATGAATGATTCAGTGAGAAAGACAGTGACTTACTGCCACCTCCTGGCAGTTTGAGTTTCAGTCTAGAGTATAAATTGAGTCATTTCAATCGTTTATATTTCTATATCCAAAGTGTTTTTATTTAAAACATTAGCCTCATGGTATTGTTATAATGATATGCAGTAATGCCACCTCTTTGTCTCTTTGTATAAATATTATTTAATGTCACTTTTAATTTTTTACAGGGCAGATTGAAAATTGACTTTCAGGGAGACCTTAGACACCCCCAGTGTCCAGTTTTTTTTCCCGGAGTTGTGAATCTTGTATTTCGTAACGATTCATGAAAGTAAAATAATGGCACAGACTGGCACATCATCTCATCTGCCAAAAAGTTCTTACTTCAAGTTCAAGTGTCTGATAGGTGGAACAAATGTATAAAACAAAGATTTTGAACTCTTGAAAGATGCTAAAACCCTTTTTAATATAATTTTTTTTTTTAAATAGTAACCGTTAGCCAGACCACAGTTGTCTGTGGGTTACCATGATAATGGGAATCAGCTGCTGGAGAGGAGAGGACACGTCTGATATTTCTGTTTTTCGTCGGTTATACCAAAGAAAAGTTCAACAACTGCCTCAAACTGGTTAAGTAACATTATCTACAGTCTACTTTTAAGTACTTTTGTTCATATTTATACCTCTGTTATTATGGTATTTTTAACTTTATTATCTGAAATGTCTTTTAGCAAAGGTTACGCTAGCATATCTGTTTCAAGACTTTGCGCTTCCTCATAGTAATAATAATTGATAGTAAGAGGATTTGGCGTGCTGTTCGGGGTGGCGAGCCATGAGGACGGCGGACTCCAAGCCCTAGTGATTTAAACCCTAGCAAGGGCAGAGCTCGGCGTCCGGCTCAGACCCTGCATGCCCCCCCCAAAAAAGCTAGAGGAGGACAGCAGCCAAATGCGTGCCTCTCAAAGAATGCGTGAAGAAGAGGATGCTGAACGGGTAACTAGTCTACGCGCTCTTTGGGGGATGGACTGGTTTAAAGGAGTTTCGGCTGGGGATGTGCTGGAACCGGGATGCATTGGGAAGCCGGTTTGTCCAGTGACCTGCAGGTGAAGATGGAGACATGAGTTAGAGTTTTGGATAAAGCACGAAGCAGAATAGAAACATGGGGGGTTAGGTGGTTACGGTGGCCGGGAGTCGGAACCTCTGCGGAGGTAGGGTGGCTGTCTCTGCGGAGACGATAGCGCTATTGATGAATGCGGGAACTAAAGGGAATGGGGGCTAGGCTGAACCTCAGCTGGAGGCGGGTTGAAACGAGTCTCTGATGGAGACGGGGTGAATAGAGGTGCTTCTTCTGGAAGCTGCTGCGGCCTCTGATGGAGGCGGGACTGAAGCGTGTCTCTGATGGAGACGTGGTGAAATAGAGATGCTTCAGCTTGAAGCAGCTGCGGGAATAGGGAAACGGGATGGGGCAGAGAATCAGTTAAACACTTCCGGTCAGTATTAAATATTTGTGGATTTTTGAGGAAGAATTACAAGCAGTATGATGGTCTAAATCCTAGAAAACAAATAAATGCAGTCATGAGATTTATTAATAGTGGGTTGTATAATAAGATTTAGAAGGGATTAGTTCATCCTTTTCACACTCCATTACTGTAGGTGGCGGCATGCACCTTGAAGATGGTTTGCAACCTGCCATAAAACAAAAGAAGAAGAAAATATTTGTTCTGTTTCTGACGACAGAAACTGTTGCTAAATATATCAATGAAAACATGAATATTGAGAAATTGAGAAAACATTAACAGTTTGCAGCCAGTTCCTCTTCTGCCAGTTCCCGTGCTCTATTGTAAGTCAAATGAGGTTGATTACTGAGACTTTTGCTGTTTCACCTTTTGATTGTAACAGCTTTTGGTGCCTTTTGCTCTAGTATTTGATTGGCTATGCTGATTGGATCAGGACTGGTGTACTGGGGGAAGTTTGCTATACCTGAATACTCAATTTGCATTTCTTTGATTCAACTGTCTCCACCTCTATGTAACTCCTCCCCCTTAAAACCTATATGAATTGTAATGTAACACTGCCTTAAGTTAGACAGACAAGTCTGATGATTTAGACAAGTTTGTCCGTCTCCTGATCTTTCGTGAAAAAGATTACAACAGGGGGTGTTTCTGGAATTTTGGACAAAAAGGAAGTACCCTTCAAGTGAAGAGCGGCAGGGGCTGAGCATGGATGTCTGTAAACTTTTAAAACAGTGGAAACGTTTACAGATGAAGGATGGAGTATTGTTTCATCGGTCCCACCATTCTTAAGGTGGCGAGATCTACAACATCACTAAGGACTACCGTTATACAGCAGCTCCATAATGATCCTGGTCATCAGGGAGTGGAACGTACAACAGAGTTGGTGAAACAACGGTGCTTCTGGCCAGGTATGTCTGAAGACATGAAGCGATGGTGTCAACAATGTGAACGCTGCACTGTTGCTAAGGATGAGTTTCCCCGGGTTCAGACATGATCACAGAATGGAATGGAAAATGTTCTTGTACTGACAGATGTGTTTTTGAAGTATACCCAGGCAGTGCCTACACAAGACCAGAGGGGATCTACAGTGGCAAAGGTGCTGGTTAATGAGTGGTTTTATAAATTTAGCATTCCGTGGCATTGAGTATACCATGGTGTATCTTTTTGTAAGTCATGTCTCTGTCTTGAATCAAAAACGAACCAGCAGGGTCCTTCATATCACTGTAACTTTTGTGTTAATAAATAAGTGTTACTTTCTGTTCCTGGGCAATAAACTACAGATGGTGGACAACCAGAATGCCCTTTTCACCGCCTCACCTACCGCCGCCGTAGAGTGCACTTGCAGCTGTTGAGTTATTGAACAAGCGCTTTAAAGCACGTTTTAGCAAATAGCCATCAGCTTTTCCTCACTGATGTGTTATATTTGAAGGCAGCAGTCAGTAGACAATTAAAGAAAAGAAAAAAACTTTACTTACTATTCACAAATTACAATTTAGTAATGAGATACTAAATGAATACTTATGTTTCTTAGAACGGAAAAAATGTATTTTAAGCTATTTTGCATCAGAGCTTTGAAAGTGGTGGACTATTTTTGTAGGCTAGGAAACATGCATAAATGTGTGAAATAAAAATATTGTTATTATTAATATTCATTACACATAAGTTTTTTATTAATATTTTTAAAATTAATTTGATTAACACAGCAACAGCGTATATTTTTGATTTGTTACCTGTGCTTTATTTTGACACAGAAATACTCAGGGAAAGATCTACACTCCTTAAGAAAGTACTTTGTGTTTTATGAATTCTTTCCTTTTATTTTAGTATAACCTGAGGCACTGCATTTCACTCCCATTTTTAAGACATGACTAAAATAAGAAACGAATAATTTAGCTAACTTTTTTTAAATGGATTGCATTTCTCTATTAAGGTGAGACCAAGAAAACATTAGTTTATAATTATCATTATTACAATTATTAATTTTTTTATTTATCTATTTTGTTTCTGAGAAAATGAAAGTGATTGCGCTTTTGCCTCCATGTCCTGCTCAGCGCACTTCAGCTTCTCCGCACAAACATACCCCACATTTATTATTATAGTGCATTTTTAACTTCTAAACATTGTTATACGCTTGAACTGTTTTTGTGGGTATATCTAGAGTTTTATTTTAGACAAGTCGTGATGGTTTGAGAAGGCTAGAGTGATCAAACACTTTCTGAACGGCTGCTGATGGACGCATGCTCTTTAAAAAAAAACATTTTTCTAAATGAACTTAATAAACAAACAAAACGAAATATAATAATTTTGACATTAAAAACAATTTTTTAAAGTAATTTTCTTTGCGTGCAGATTAATGTCTGCCTGACAGTGTCTTCTAGTTTTATTTTTATATTGCATCACTCGTAGCTTTAACGTTTAAAATAGAGTTCAGGAAGATGTACAGAACTGCAATCATTAGCTTTGTTTAGCTTGTAAAGCCTCGTCTCTTGTCAAAAGTGACTGAATAAAATTTTAATCCGGGACTTTGCATGCGACGGCAGTAGACATTTTGGTTGTCCACCTACTGTAGTCGGGTTTTATTCTAACATCTTATAGCCAAGGAGCTTATGTTATTCTCTGTTCACACAAGCTCTGCGGTGATGGGATGTGATCCTCACCTTCTGATGTTTATGCTGCTTTTTGCTTGAATAAAATGAATCTTGCACTAAACAATATTTCCTAAGTCTATGGCAATTTATTAATAAAACCTGGCAGAAAGTATTTTTCTTTTTGAAGAAAGTCCATTAATAAATTTAGCTTTGATCTAAACAAATTAATAACATGTTGCGCGATCACTGCGTTTTATTTTTATCTTCTATGAGAGGAAAAGTCTAGGCCTACTCTGTAATTTATTAAACCACGGAAGCTAAACAATCCAAAACTGTAAAGCATTTACAAATTAAAGAAAACAAGCAGGATGCCTCTTAATATTTACTTCAGTGGAGGCAAAAGCAATAGCATAATCGAAAACAAAGCAACAGTAAAATACCAGTAATCAGGCAGAGGCAGAGAGAATATCCAGGAACAGGTAGTAATCGGCAACGGGTAATCCAAATGACACAAGGTTGACAGCAATACACATAAACAATGACAATGACAAACACTCAAACATAGGGAGGCTTTATACACTGAAAACTAGGTCAGGGGGTGGAGACTAGCAATGAAGCACCATGACAACTGACGAGCGGGGCAAGAGTTCATTGATAAGATGCCATCCAGAGCTGTGCTGGAACATCCGGCTGATCTTTAAATTATTTATATAAGATATATTTTGTGTATAGATCTATATATTTATTTTATTATTTCTATAGTGTTATTGCTTTTTCTCTGTTCAGAAAACAGTTGTGAGTTTATTTTTTGTTTTATACCATTTATTGCATACAGTAACAGTAAAAAAAAATTAATTGTCCTTAAAATAGTCTCTAGGAAATAAAACCTACAGTCAACAAAGGCCTGTTGCTTGTGTGTTTTATTTTTGTTGTTGCGTTATATGACTGCTTCTTTACTGACCATGCCTTTTCTGTCTCAGAGCATTCGTTATTTTAAACATTGCACATTTAATTGACCCAGGTTTACAGAGAATTACACAAATACTGGCATCGGTTTTATAAATATATGGGGACCTTGATGATCATGTAACATCTCTCTGTTGTCCTCTTGCTCTGTGTTCTCAGCTGACTCAATGTTGATTGCAATTTTTTGTACAGTGTAAGAATGAACAAAATATCAAAAACCACTTTAACTTCAGAAAATAAACACTAACTTTCTTTAAACATAGCACAAGTATATTAACTGACAAAGTGGTCACGACTCTATGCTGCTGGGCCAGCAATGAGCCAGCAATAGTGTTATCATACAACGATGTTGTCAAATACATAGTTTCTCGATTGAATCATATCCCTGGATGCGATATTTATCAAACTAAAGCGCAATTTTTTATTTTCCAGAAAGTGATTTCACAGACAAATTCATATCAATAGCGTATTTTATTTTTAAATCATGCATCTAACTCAAAGTGTTGTCATAATGCTTCATCACCATTTTACAGTCTAAAAGCTATTTTTTTCACTGTCATCTCCATCTGTGCATGTGAGTGACTGCTGGCTTGGATGTATTCCAATGTATTTTGAATGTTTTCTACATGGTGAAGAAACTCTTCAGGCTAGCCTCATTAGGATTATAATGCTTTTCCATGCGTCAGGTGAGTCTGACATGCAGGAACAGGTAGAACTGGTGTGTCAACTCTGTGAACAGACCGAAAGCAAAAGTTAAACGTTCGCAGCTGTAAACATTTCAGAGACTCTCACAGACAAACTTTCACCAATCTCGCTTAAAGGTAATTATTTGCTTCTAACTTCATGTTATATCATATATGTATTTGCATGTTTATTGCTAGACCTGCGTACATTTGGATAATGAGTTCATTAACTAAACATTTGGGCCCGCATTTTAGTACTCTTAGTGCTACGTTTATCCTAGTAACAAAATTCTAAAACAAAATACGTATATTTATACATTTGTTGTCCGTTTGTCAATGTCAAACTTTTACCATCGTAGAAGAACATTGCTGAGATTTTATTATTTTCAAAAACTCCACTTACTGGCATTATGTTTAGATCACGACACTAATGAAAACATGACTAAAACACATTTTAATAACCCAATGTAAGACCAGAAATAAATTCTTTTTTGCTTTTGATATAGTGGTAACAGAGTTGACATTCTACAATATAACTGTTGGTGTAAGAAGTTTTTAGATTTAAATATTTTCTCAGAGAGAGCACAGACAGTTTTCATCGCTTTAGATCTTATCAGTGAGTGAACTTGAAATCATTTCCTTTAACCTAAACAACTTTGACATAATCTCACTAATTTACAGGAAAAATATGGTATGGTAACAGACTTGATGCAAGATTTATGGTTACACATTTTTCTTATTAACAATAATGATTTTTTTTTTTATTATTTAAGTAACTATTCAGGGTTTTTATAAAAAATGAGTTAAATGGTTTCAAAAGAAAATGACTAAAATATTTTGATTGCACATTGATGCATAATAGAAAAATACACTTACTAATATGGACAAGAGGAAATCATGATTTTCAGCTATTTAATTAGCTATTTAATTGGAAATTAATTACAGATATAATTACATAAAGGTATTTTTAAAAATAGAAGTAGTTTGTAAAAACATGTATATAAACAATAAGTGCATTGTACCAAATGATTAATTTAACTGTAAGTACACAGTAGTTAAGGAAGGCCACCTAATATAAAGTGGGACCAAAATCTATCTTAGCTTAAGACTTCTCTCTAGTAAAAGTTTGTCTCAGCAACTTTGTGAATAAGTTTCAAGTGAAAACTCCTAGCTAAAAACTTTAGGAGAACTCTTAGTAGTAAAATAAAATGTTTTGTGAATATGGGCCCAGATGTTTCTCACATCCTGTAGATGTCAAGCCAACAGATTTTTTTTGGACAGTTTTGTGTAACATTTTTTCCAGATTTAGATGCTGCTATAATGAGTAACATCTGTAATAATGAAAACATCTACCTCACTCATTATTAAGCTATGAATGTTTTTTCTTCACTATGGAAATGAGAACAAGTGATGGACACAAGATACAACAGTATGAGCTCACAATAGACTCTCCTTTCTTTTTCTTCTTCTCTCTAACAGTTTTAGTAGTGAACTGTGTTTTCCAAAATCAGATGAATGCTTCAGTTTGGTTGATGAAGAAAGGTAAATATTTATTATTTTACTCAGCACTCTTTACTTTACTTTTTTGCAACACCTCAATATTGTCAAGCCATCATTTGTTTTCTCTGTTTTTATAAAAGGGTATTGTATCAGTTTGTCATTATGGACAACAGAGAGGATATCGTACCTGAGATGATGCAGGAGACTCTGAAAACATCATCCCCAGAACCCAGCTGTGCGTCTCTGAAGAGTAATAAATCAATGGATGAACGTCCTTTATTGAGTGATGCAGAACCCAGCTGCGTCTCTCTGAGGAGTGATAGCTCAATGAAGGGTCGTCCTCTAAGTATCCAATCAGTGGGTATTGGTCCTGATTCCAGTGATGAAGCAGTGACTCCTGACCCAGTGTGAGTATAAATGTATGTAGAGGTGATCTTGTGAAACAAAAGGGTATATATATATATATATATATATATATATATATATATATTTTTTTTTTTTTTTTTTTTTTTTTGAT